>CM031239.1:415967699-416037699 GCA_018340775.1 Taxus wallichiana var. yunnanensis | reverse complement strand
CGCGTCTGCGGCGTGCGCGCGTGCGCGTGGGCGTGCGTGGCGTGCGTGTGCGTGGGCGTGTGCGTGTGGTGTGCGCGCGCGCGCGCGTGTGCGGTGTGCGTGTGGGTGTGCGTGTGGGTGTGCGTGCGCGTGTGCGTGTGCGCGTGTGTGTGTGTGTGGGTGTGTGTGTGCGCAGTGCGTGCGCTGCGCAGCGCGCTGCGTGCGCGCATGCGCGCGCGGCGTGCGTGCAGTGCGCGCGCGCGCGCGCGCGTGTGTGTGTGTGTGTGTGCGCAGCGTGCGCTGCGTGCGTGCGCGCGTGCGGCGTGCGTGCGTGCGCGTGCGTGCGCATGTGCGCGTGCGCATGTCTTGTGCAGCGTCTGCGCGCGCTGCGTGCAAGTGCGTGTGTGTGTGTGCGTGTGTGCGCGTGTGCGTGTGTGCGTGTGCGCGTCGTGCGTGTGCTGTGGCGTGCGCGCGTGTGTGTGTGTGTGTGTGCGTGCGTGCGTGCGCATAGCAGCACACACAAGGCTGCGCGTGCTTGCGTCTGCATAGGCGTGGCAGTGCGCTTGTGCGTGTGCGTGCGTGTGTGTGTGTGTGTGTGTGTGTGTGTGTGTGTGTGTGTGAACTCCAAACATCTATGTAGATTGGATGGGAGCTATATCAACATTTTGCTAAGAAGACCTTGAATCCATGACATGGGAGCCATCCCATCCAATCTACATAGATGTTTGGAGTTCATATAAATGGAAGAGTTATATATATATATATATATATATTGTTAACATTTGACTAAAGTGGCACCAACTAAATTTTTATTCTAATGGGCCAAGTAAAAACATTGGAATTTAGTGAATGTAGTAATACTAAATTAGATATTGAAGAGAATGATTATTATGTTGGTAGCATAAATGAGGTTTTTCCAAGATATGATTTACACCACCAAGCCCTCCGGTATATAGAAATGATATGAGTGTGATATTGGAGCTCTTTAGATAACCTCCAAGGAGTATGGAAGACCAATTCAAACATTCTAAGTTGTTGAAGAACAAGCAATTGATGCTATGCGTAAAGGGCTAATGGTGCATGATCATTGTGACATAAATACGCAAAAAAAATCATCTAATTTTGTCCAAACTTCCGTGGAGATATATGGATTAGAACAAATATGTTAAAAAGATAAGTCATGGTGGTAAAGGACTCAAAAAGAGATCAATACATCCCATCATTTCGAACACTCATCCAGACAAGCATGGAATTGGTTATAACAATAATGACAAATTGCATAAAAATTTTCTGAGCATTGACATGAATAATAAAGCACATTCTAAAACTAGTGACATGCCTTGTGGTCTGAATTATAGATATTTGGGTGCTCAAACTCGCCCAACATTGTCAATGGTAAAAATTATTTCCAATGCATTCAGAAGACAATACAACCCCTAAATGCCCACTTTAAAAATTCTACAATGGATCACTCCAAAAATGGATTGTATAATGTATGTCTCACCTTGAGGTGCGTATAAAAATGTGTCTCGCCACATGGTCATTTCTCAGTATCTTGTTTTACACTCATTGACTTCCACAAATGATTGTGTGTACGTGCTTTTTCATGAAACAATATCTTCCAACCTAGAACCATATATGATCCAAATGTCAACTCCTTTACCATTTACACGCATATGGTTGCCTTTTAAAAATAATTATATGCTATGGTAATATTTATTTTTGGCTCTTTCTTTCCCTGCAAGGTTGTATACTTTGTGACAGTTAGCATATACACTCTTTGTTCTTAATTATCTGCCTCTTAACATTAGTTATACTGCAATTATTTCTTATATAATGCTACTATGGAGATTGTCAAGATAGATGCAAGGTTTGTGTGCAATAGGTATAGGGGCATGATTATAGGTTCACAACAAGCTATGGGATCATCTCATGTTTGCTCAAAAGCAACTCTAGGAGCACTATGGGGCATCTCTTTATTCCACTTACGGTTCTATTTCACTAACAAATATACTATAGTTTTACAATTGATGTAGTATATACAATCTTTGTGAATTGTTGTCTTAAGTGGTATATGAGTATTCACATGCCGGACAAATACTCATGTACCTAGTGTGTCTTCAAGAATATTATGTCTTCATCATGATTGATTATATCCACACATCTAAGAGTTTGCTCACATAGGTGACATTTTTGGGTCATGTCCGATGTGTCTTCAACAATTTGGCTCCATGTTTGGTCGCTTGTTATGTTTGCACCGTGTTTTGTATTTCCTAAATGTGCTTGCTTTGCGTTGTGCCACATAGGTGGCATGTTAAGACACATGATTATTTTTAGCTTAACGTGTATTCATTGTTCTATGTTCTTCTACATGAATGGTGTGCATTCACTATCTCATCTCCCCACTCCATGATTAGCCCCTCTAAGATGTTTGTTCCTAAACTAATTTGCTTGACGAGCTTTCCGACATATTATAGTTTCAAATTTTTATTGAGCTAAGATTTTTCCCGAGAAGTGGCTACTAAAATAGTAATATCCTCAACCCAAATTTGGCTATATGTCCATTTTTTTGTCCATTCACTTCCACATTTAAGGTGGACACATCTAACTCCATTTGGGTTGGCCTTATGCGTCTCATTTGGATTCCTTTATTTACTATTTTTTTAGTAACACTTCAATTCTACATGCTATAGCTAAAGAGGAGATAGTATGGAATGAAGAACATAGAGTTAAACGTATGTCTCTCCTATAGAACTTACATTTTTGGATACACTCTCATTTACAATTAATTAGTGTTGTTTTGTGATTTTTATTCAATCAATCTCACTTGCAATACCATAAAAAATAGAAGCAAAAAAATAGAAGCAATCAAATTGCAGGAGAGATCTTGAAGAGATTTTCTAAATAGTTGTCTGATATTTTTCCGTCACATATGGCATGTAGTATTTTTCTCAGTTGTCAGTTCCTTTTACTTTTTCGGTTGATGAATTTAATAGATTGACATGTCCAATTCCCAGGTAAATCTGAGAATCTTCACTGAAGTAAGATGCATTGAATGAAAAATGCGGCCTCTTTATCAGTTAGTACTTGGAAAACCATATAGTCAAAAACCTGTATCTACAGTTCTGAAGTGAAATACTAAAATTTGCAGAAAACTGATATATTCTATCCAAATATCCAGCTATTACAGTTCAAATACCAAGTACACAAATTCCTGAAAAATAGGGAATCCAATTTTCTTGACGAGAAAAATAACAGAAAAAATACAAGGCTCCAAAAACTGAACATACTATATCATTAATTTAGCACTTCTTGTCAGTGCATAAATAAGAAGAGACTTTCATGAGAAGGTATGGATGTCATATAAGGCCAAAGATACTCCAAGAGCTGTCTGGGCATTGCATTTGGGCCAGTGATTCAGTATTTCAGACTTTCAAAGGAAAATTCTACAAAAAAACATAAGCAAACATCAATTTTGAATTTAGAAGAACAAAGTCACTTTTTGAGACTTTACCATGACAAAAACAAATTATTTCATACCCACAAAATCCTAGCAATCAGTTTGGATACATTGAATCTGGACCATCCGACCAATTGACCAAAATAGTTAGGTTGTCTGATTCATTGCCTAAAACGGTGGATTGACCCAGTAATCCCAATAACGGTGTGCCAAGGTTGGCTGAGCTCACTCTAACCCCAAAAGCGGCCCGACTATTTACAAAAGAAAGGTTGGTTGGACTGCTACCCCAACAGCATCATTATTACCAGTGCCAATTATTGTATACCTTAACCTTATTATTTATATCCTAGTTAGATGTTCTGACAAGACATTGACGTATACGATTGATTGCCTTTGTATGTTCACTTTTGCTGTTACTATCACTTCAATATAAGTGTTATTTCTGTTTAAATATTATTTTTAAAAAATTGGATGCATGTTACAAGCATTCTCAGTTTTTGTGTGGATACAAAGCATTTACCCTGGACTTTTCAGGGCAATTAATCCTGCATGGCCTTTGACTAGACATGGCTTTCACATCCTACACGATAAAAGCAGAGACCATTAAAAAACCAAACCTGGAAAAAGCCTTAAAATGAAAGAAAATAAGAAGCCAGAAAATTTTATGCATGTAAATTTTTCCCTACTTCTAACGGCAAAACTGCCTTTTATCTTTTTGTATTTGAGGTATTTTGGCATACCTATAAACAGACAACTGACTAAGAACACAAAACATTCAACAGATCCTGTCGAAAGCAAATATGTTGAGTTTTAAAATTATGATATTAACCATTGAAAGCAGCTTGCATTTGAGAATAACAAGGGATATGTTCAAAAATCAATATATCATCCATGAAGTATACTATAAAGTAAGTCTGTGAAAGCATCTGCAAGTCTAGATAACAACCATTGAACACTTACCCCATTCTTCTGACAACAAAAGTAGCAAAAAAGAGCAACATAATACTAAGATCAGCCTTGTTTCTGCCTTTCATGCATTCCTGAGGAATATTGCTCTTAATTTCCAACAAAAATTCTTTTAAAAACTACCAAAAACTAAGCATCTTGGAGGGCTGTTCCTGAGAATGGTATCAAGCTGGGGTCTGTCCAGCATCAACTTCGGCTTGCTTCAATTGTGCCAATCTTTCAGCCCAAGCTCTGTCCCTTGCAACTGCAGCCATCTTGCGCTCTATCTTTTTAATTGCTTTCCTTCGTCTAGCTGCTGCCAATTGATCCTTTCGTTTTTGGCTTCTCTCTGAAAATCACAAATTGCTATTGGATTACAGATTTATTGACATTTTGATTTCCGTGTTTCTAGATACAAATTGGGAAGGGAGAAACTTAGAACATCTATGAGATCAAGTCACTGGAACCCAAAAATAAATGAAAATATTCAACCTGTTATAAACACCATCTTCATAACATTGTTATTACACATTAGCCAGATCTTAGCCAGATCTAGTAATGTCTAAATCAATTCAATAAAGCAATAAAACAAGATACCATGGCATACTAGCATCCAAAACAATTTACCTAAAGAAACTGAAAGGTATGTTGAGAATAATTAAAGATAGAATAAAGAAGTAAACAAGAACAGTTACAGCCCAGTCACACAATCTTTTAGTCTTTTGCTATAGGTCCCAAAATGCAATACAGCTCCTACACACCCAAGAAAATCAACTTATATGAACACCAGTTCCAGAATGTTTCTTGAATTTTGATCATTGCAGAGAACATCAGTAAGTTTAGCCAATCTATGAGACTCCAATTAACAAAAAGCAAGTGAAACATTGGTTAACAGCACATTTGCTAGAGTGAATTCAACCCAAAACAGGGGTAGAATTACTACTGAAGGATCAATCTCAACATTTTCAACTGGTTTTTCCTTCAAGGTTAAGACCTTAAACTCTCTCAAAATATTTTAGAATGAACTTGGGTTGTTATAGAGTTTATATAGACAGAACAACTTGTCAAAGCTGGTTGTGAGAGCCTTCAAAACCCAAAACTGAGAAGTTTTGTGGTCAAATATGTCCAGAAGGTGCCGGTGAGAAATGAGATCAAAAGGAATGCTGCAATACAACCTCAAGCCTCTTTGAAGATAACCACTCTAACCTATAGCTTTTAGAGTGATCTGGCTTGGATGATGACTGAGATATATGCATGTTTTGGAAATATATAATGATGATGGCATGAGGTTGATCATTGTGTATAATGTATTATTTATGAATAACTATTGACATGTACAGTGTATACAGTAATGTGGTTTATTTCTCATACGTGTACAATGTGCAACTTGATACCAAAACAGGCACATAGCTGTAATGTAAAGTCCTCCTCAAGAAGAGACGAGTTACTAGTGAAATCAATGCATGTACAGTGATAGATGGCATATTTAACTATGTAACATTTCATTGCTTGGAATTATGCAAAGTGACAAGCAGTGGTTACCAGGCATTCAAAAGTTCTGCGCATTGCCTTACCTCTATGAAGTGATGATTACTAAAGCCTAAAGGCACCTATGAAGCTTGGTAACTCATATTGTTCTGCTAAGACTCCACGTAACTTGGTGATAAGGTAATGATTGAGTATACAATCATAAAATGATGCAAACAGTATCAAGCGTAGATAATACCATGAAGTGTGGCATCAAGCGTAAAGTTTGAGGAGCGCATAAAGAACACTATAGAGACCAGGTAATCCTAATTCTTGACTGAAGTGATGAATCATTATTGTGTTCATTGTCCTCGGAAATAGTGGTAAGCCTGTCATGTTCTTGAACAAGTATTCCAAATTAGCTAATGAAGGATAAAGAGCACTTGCCCTTGATTTCTAATAGTCTCTGCTGACAGATTTGTGAGGAACCATCTAACATATAAGCCTTGGGAAATGGATCTTGTTCAGTGTCAAAACATTCATCATTATGTCTGGAATGCATAAACAATAATCCTCCCTCAAACAGGATCTCCACTGATAATGTGTACCAGTTATGCTCCCCATAAAACAGATCACAGATACCGAATGTACAATTCACACACAAAAATTATGACAGTTCTTTGAAGGAAAACCAATTTTACAAAATAAATATCCATATTGGCATTAATACATCTGTGGATGCACATCACCACTCCCAAATGCATTTTTTAACCAATAAGTCAAGCAAGACATGGTCCAACATTTGCTGGATTACTCTTACACTTCAGGAAAACTATGGCACACTCCAATAATTATCAATCAGTTACATACTATGTTGCCAGGAAACGTCCCCCAGCCCCCCGTACCCTGCCTGAAACGTTTCCAGTACAGAAATGAGTACGAAACGTGCCAGAAACAGCGGGACATTTCCAGGACGTTTCTGGTACATTTCCTTCAGTTATTCTTGTTATATTAATAGTCTTATTTTATTATTTTAAGAAACAATTTATTTTTATTCTCACGACAAAATATTGTAATGGATTGAAGGCAGTCTATCCTGGATTTTCTGAAACAGTTTCTTGTTTAAATGGCAAAATATTGCTGAGGGCTGTAAGCTAGTCTACCTGTCTTTTCCAAAATGTCCAGATTACTTGCACCGATGGAGAACAAAATCTCCCAAAACTACCAGAGGGATTTACAGAATGTTATGGAGCAAGTAAAAGAAGAATAGATGAGATATTAACGCTTGTATATTTTTCAATTTCCTCATAGAGCTGAAAATATTATTATTAAGTGCCATTATTCTTAGTGCCAAGTGAGTTGTGAAGCTTACTGTGTTGTGAAGCAGCATCTGGGACAAATTCTCATTGTTAACCTCTTTGTTATGTTTAGATTAGTGACCAGTAGGATCTCTGTGGAAATGTATATGGATAGTAAAACCGTTGCTTGATAAAATGTTTGCCAACCAATAATCTGTTCTCGGATGATGATCAAACAAACTAAAAGAAAATCTAGATGATATATTCTAGAATCTAGATTATAATCATGTATATATGAAACATTGAAATTGTAACCATGTTGAATGATGAATCTTTAGAACTTCAATGAATACAAAATATTTTGTGCTTTATCTCTTATGGTCCATGGCTAGACTGTTTTAATACGATGCAGGGTACGGAAATTTTTAAAGCTGATACAGAATTTTTTATAAAAACTTTGGGTACGTGTTCGCGTGTTGGGCACGTTATATATATAAAGAAGCATTTGCATAGTTATTGAAAGCTTAATACTCATACAATCAACCATCATCCTCATCAGTCAGGCTACAACCCTTTTGATTCATAAGAAATTAAACCTAATACTAATCTTAATAGATAAGAGATAAAATTAGCAATTAAATTAACGACTAAAGAGAATTATAATTTGAAATTTCACATTTAATATACAAGTAAACATGCAACAAAATAACAAGTAATTTAAAAAAACTAAAAAAAATCATATAAAATTAAAGTTAGAAAGGAAAAACAATTAAAAAACTAAACTATTTTTAAAAAGCTAACTAATAGTAAAAAGCTTCATTAAAAACAAAAACAAAAACTTTTCTAATAGACATACTAAAGGAATACTAATATTAATGAAAAAGTAATAGTATTCATTTTATTTTTATTTTAGTTAAAACCTAGAACTAATAATAAGCTAAGTCGAGATAAACCTGAAACTTATACTATTCATTTTTATTTCTGTTCCTATCGTGGTGAATACAGATTATAGAGCTAGCGTGAATACTATAGAGCCAGCGTTACAATGTAATCTTTAAAAAATTTAACCTATTTCTACATGGCCGCTGTCAGCAGGTCCGAAGAATCACATTTCTTAGTGAAAACAGATTATAGAGCCAGCGTAAGAATACAATGTAATCTTTAAAAAATCTAACCTATTTCTACATGGCCGCTGTCAGCAGGTCCGAAGAATCACAAATGAAGCTTACAGTGACTTCGCACAGGACAGAAATGAGTGCAAAAGCCCTAAATTTCTAAAAATATCTAAGCGATTCTATATTTTTCTTTTAAATAAACTTGTCTAAAATCAAAATATCTAAAATCTATATATAATATATATAAAGAAGCATTTGCATACTTATTGAAAGTCAATACTCATACAATCAACTATCAAAAACCCTTTTGATTCATAAGAAATTCGTTACTATAACTAATAATAAAATAAAATTAGCAAAAATAAACTACAATTAAATTTGAACTTAAAAAACATGCCAAATGTAAATTATAAAAATTTAATTAAAATTATAAAAACTTTAAAAAAATAAACTAAAATTAAAAACTTACATATAAATATAAATTGTTAAAAAAAAACCTCTAAACTATCAAATTCGCATATTTGGGCAGCATGGACATCGAAAAATTTCTAAAATTATATATTTCCTTTTAAAACTGGCAAATGTGGTGACTGACAGTTACAATATCAGACTGAGTCTTTGGTCAAGTCTTGCTTTTCAGCAAGAAGAATCAATCTGGAAATTACATAGTAGTTGCATCTCTCTTGACCCTTCGGAGCCTATTGGCAATATTGAATCTCAGACAAACTTTCCAAGGTTCAATTTCAGTCAAAGCCCTCAAGTTTTTTTTTTTTTGCACTTTAAAATAAAATCATGAGTGGGTACATTGACCCACAGCATACCCATAGCGTACCCATAGTGTACCTGTAACCGTACCAGGCCTGGTACAGGAGGGGCGGGTGTGTTTCAGTGCAGTACTGGTCCATGGACTAAAATTTTGAAAATGAGTACTATGCGTGCGACAAACACAGATACATATATATATCTTAAATTTTTAATTTTTTTATAATATATTGTATGGACATTTCCGTAATGTTTCGTACCCAAGGTTTTTGAAAATCAACGTTTCCGCATTTAGGACCCATACCTTACCTGTTTCTGGCAACATAGGTTACATATTTATAAAGTGGTGTTTCCACAGTGCATCAAATTATGTAATATAATTTTCAGGATTCAGCTATGTAATTTCAAGTTGATCTACATCAACCCATATTTCATGAGTGGTGGTTCTCAAAAACCCATCCTCATGAGCATGAATGGTCCACTTGGCACTCATTACATCCAGTTAACATATTCAAGATATCTCATTCATAGTTTGGGATCTCAGATTAAGTCAAGTTAAATACATATTTAACATGTCATCAATAGTTAATAAGCACTCACTTAAAGCCTATAAGAAGGCCTACTCTCCAGAGTTGACCCTATCCTAAACTTGAAGCTCAGATTTCATGAGAGAGACATAGCATGTTGCTGCAGTAAGTACGGACTTCCAATTCTGCAGTATGAAATGTTCTAAATCATTGATCCATAGTGAAGGCCTACTCTACAACAGCTGTAAAATTGTTTAAATTTCTCAAATACCCCACTCTTACATTTGTGAAAATATACCCCTCCTACCCCAGCCCCACACCCCCCCCACCCCCACATGGTCCTCTCACTGTAATCATCAACAAAATGTAGGAAGTTAACCAGATAATGATTTTACCTGCATTGGACAGCCAAATGATTTTACCTTCATTAGGCAAACATATGCATGCAAAGTAAAGATGATAAGTGGTCTTCATGTAGTTTCCTTCGGGAATTTCATGCTATGTTTTCCTTCGAGACATGATAACCATGCTTGCTTCTCAATCTGAAATGAAAGCAAACTAGCAACCATGTCTATTTTATGTTGAAAAGAGGGAGTTATTTGAGATAGCCATACTTTAGTGCCACCAAATTCCACACTTCCAATTGGATGCCTTGTCATGTCCCTTTTTGGAGGCTAAATTCTGAAGACCTTAACCCATTCTTTCCCTGTGGGTTTAAGGAGAAAAGCTAGGGGAAATCTGAATTATATTTTTATTGTTGCTTAGGTAGTTGTCTTCATTTATTATCATTTATCCTATTGGAAGCCTTTTTGCTCCAATAGAGGAATTTAAGTAGTTTAGTATTAATGGTATTGTGAGCATGTAGGCTCCAATAACCTTTTTAATATTTAAAAAGCAATTACTTAAGGGGTCGGCCATGATGTAATGTTTGTTTTAAGCACTCCTTAGGCCTATTTAAGGAGGTCGCTTGGGCATTAATGAATTATGTTTTGGTGATTATTCTTATTTGGTGAAAGTTGGCTAGTGTAGCCCTTTTACTCTCTCTCTCAAGAAGGACGAAACCCCTTGGGTTGAGAATCTCATTCAAGGACGAAAACCCTTGATTGGGAAACTTGTGAAGGACGAAAACCCTTCATAAGATTTTGGTTAGCAAGCTGGTTGGAAAAAGAATAAAATATCTTTCTCTTGCAAGTGTTTAGAGTAAAAATGCATAAGGTTCAATTTTTGAGTGTTTAGAGTAAGAATAAAAAATATAATAAGATTAGACTCACAAGGTTGGGTGCACCCTACCAAAAGGGGCAACTAAAAAGTCTTTAAGCATCACTCATTTTCTTGACATGAAAGTTGAAAGACCTTCAAAAAAAAAGAAAAGAAATAGATAGAGAAAGAAGAAAGGGGAAACATGTCGGTAATCCACAAATACGTCAAAATACTTGATTTAATCTAATAATAACCAAGCACACAATTGTTTAAAATCATACAATTTAGCATCTAATATTTACGTAGGGACCATGGGACCATTAGAAAATTCCTTTAAACAATTTTGACATTTCAATAGTTGTGTTCTAGATTCTATTCCTTTGAAAATAAAAACTTTATAAGATAAAAATGTATTTAACAAATACATCAAATTTCAAACACAGCAATTTAAAAGCTTATAAAATAAAACATCTTCCCTGTCGCTCTCAAAAAGCTGACTTAGGAAATCATTCTTAATATATATAATGTGAGTTGATGCCAATCTTTCTACCCTTAGAAACTATAAGCACCATTAACAAAGAGCTTTTCCTCCGTCAAGTGAGAGAAAACAATATGCAACAACAAACACGCTTCCCATGATAAATTCTTGCCGCTTCCTGTAAGTTTTAAATATTGGGAAAACAGAGAGATTATTACAGTCGGTGTTTTGAAAATATTTAAAGGCAACATGGCGCAGCAATGCAGTTATTGTGGGCGAGAATTTTCAATTGGGGTGATCTTGAAAGTCACATGACTGTAAGGCATCACATTCCTCCCTCAGGCAAGTATTCCACACTCAATTTTCCATTCTGGTAAAGTTGTTATCCAGTGATTAAAATGCATTGCATTTGTTATCAGTCAAATTGCAAAGATAATTGCATATGTACAGAACAAAGAAATGAATCTCGGAAGAACGTTGCAGGCTCAACAAATACTGTGACCTCAGCATTTCCGTGAGTTGGCCTATGTGGTTCATTTACTTTCAACTGAAACTCCATTCCAGAAAATCTTTCCCGTATTTCACCTCTTTCCTCCCCATTTGACAGAGTGACGTAGCAAGTAACATTAGGGCACTGTCTCAATCTTACAACTTCGTTAGAATCCTCTGCTGCTACTGGCGGGCTCTTTCTTCCGTAAGGAAAATAGATTTACCTGCAATGCTTTAATATAAGACCAATCTGCATTCACCACCATCAATCTGCACCGTCCGATTTAAGCCGCCTGCACAGTCCGATTTGCAACTACGTATGGTGGTGTCAAAATTTAGAGCTTCCTCTTCCCTTTATAATTTTGAGTATGCCTTTGGCATAATTACGATTCCTGTAGAAAGGCTTCTGAAGTTGAATTTGATGGATAGATGAAAGCTCATTAAACTGCCACTGTCCATATTTTTTATTGGATACCGTATATTTTTGGTATGAATGGGCAGGGCCTCTATGGATGCCCAATTTTAAACTATCAAAACAAAAAAATTATTGAGTTTCTCAAGGGAAGAATATGTACTGATAGAAGAACAATCTCAAACAGTCAGAACTTTATATCCCAAAGATATTCTTGAGTTGCAGGTAAATTAGAGTAAGAAACCAGGGATAGCAATACATTTGAGATGAGTCCACATAGGAATAGCAGAAAATTCAAGAGCAGAAGACAATAAGGAGAGTGCCACCAAAACTGCAGCTGTAGACATTTTATCAGCATTAGTGATATATATTATAATATTTACAAGGATGAGGATAAGTGCTTTCCAGATAAAGACAAACATATGCAAACTGGTCATGCAAATACACCTCAGCTGTTCTACTATAAAGGCAGACGACAGGGCTCCAGTGAACTGGTACAAGTGTACATGTGGAATATTTACATTGATGAAGATAATCACAAGAGAAGCGATAATCATGAGACTGATTCTTGTTTGGTGGGTATTTCTTGTTGTGTGTTCTCTGTTGTGTGTTCTTTGAGGTTATATCAAAATTATTGACCACAGTTTGCTTTGCAGTCACAAAGATAATTTGACCCTATTTAGAAATTTTAGAAAAAAATAATAATTAGAAAAAAATCTGCATTCTGTCAAAAGAAAAATCCAAAATGTCTAGTGGACCATGGTCTAGCAATAAGGATAGATTGCCATGATGATGTACTATTCCCTGTGTTAAGGGCAATGATAGTTTGATTCTAAGGCATATTTTAACAGGTTAAAAACCCTGAGGCATGACTTCTAAGCCAAAAGGCATTCTAAACATTAGCAAGAATGCGATGGTGTGTTCCCTCAAGTTTAAAGATGGTGCATTTCCTCATATTAAGTTGATGGCAAGGTGAGAATTATAATTTTATATTTAAAAAAAAATTAGAACCCTTTCTAAGCTTAAAATCTCTAAAGGCTAGAACATGTACCGATCTAAAAGCAGCCCTCTGCTCCATGCGCTACGATGCTTCCTTCTGCGAACACTACCCTCATTTGGCCGACTAGGCGGGATCGCTCACCCTCCTTATAGATAATCCAGCGGTGAGGACCTGCATCCTTCAATCCAACACACCAAAGAAAACCCTAATTTTATCAATGTACCCTACTTTTAACATCATGAGCAGACGCATTTTGTCTATTGAATATAACTTTCTTTCAAGTAATCCACAACTGCAATGACAGCGAAAAGCATTCAGTGTTGAAGCTTAGTTTAATGAATAGATTTTTCTTTCAAGCAATCCAAAACTACAATGAGAGCAAAAAGGTTAATGTCATGGAGTTGTTTCCTTTATTCCATTGAACAAGAGTTTCTTTCAAACAAATTCATAACTGCAATGAGAAAAAAACAATCAGTAGAGGAGTATTTTTTCCTTAATTCATTGAAAAGAAATTCCTTCCAAGCAATCCATAACTGCAATGAGAGGAAAAAGCATTAAAATCTTTCCCCTTTGTCTATTTAATGAAATTTTCTTTCACACCATGCATAACTGCAGTGAGAGAAGTGCATTCATTGTTCAAGAATTTTTCTAGTCTATTAGATAAAAGTTTCTTTCAAGCAATCCATAACTGCATTGGGGAGGAAAAAATATTTTTCTAGTGTTACGTGGGGATGTGTCCCCCAATTCCCAACTGTCATGGACATCCAGAACATTTCGGGACTTAGGGACAAAGGCAATACGTCTCCCAACATGCTCGAGAAGGTGGGAAAAAGTGTGAAATTCAGGAGGTTTCTAGGACATCCCCAGTTCATTGCAATGTTAGGGATGCCATGACATCCCCAGGTCAGTCAAGGGATGTCCCGGTGTCCCCTGCAGCTGCTGTATTCAGCAGACCAAAAACATTTTTTTAAAAATATTTTTAAAAAGCAAATAAAAAACAATAAAACCTCTTCTACCTAAACCCTAACCCTAAAACAGACACAAAACCTTATAAAAGACCCAACCCACTACTAATATCAATCGCACTTGCAAGAAGAAGAAAAAAAGAAATAGAGGAAGAGGAAGTGGAAGAGCAAGAGTATGAGCAAGGCATGTAAAATGCTCCCTTTCTTGTTTACAGTTTTAAGAATTTTGTTAATATTGTTAATTGTTTTAAAAAATAAAAACTTGAAGGACATTTGGCCCTTGGCCTTTGGCTGTTTTTTTCTTTGTTTTCTTTTTCTTTTTAAAGGCGAAATGGATTAATAACATTGGCTGTTTTGTTTGTTATGCCATTCGCTGTTTTTATCTTCAAAATGCAAATGCTTTGTCATTTGTTTTTTTTTTTCTTTTTTAATGCAACATGGGTTATGGCTATGGCTGGGTTTTTCTGTTTTTAAATTTTTTTCAAAATGCAACTTGTGTTATGTGCCTTGGCTGGTTTTCTAATGTTTTTCTTTAGAATACAAAATGGCTTATGAGCACGACATTCATTGTATTGTTTTGGTTGTCCATTTTAGTTTGTCTTTTTCATATAAAAATTAAAAAACAGTTATTTTGCTTCTTTTTTTTTAATTTTATTCTCCCATAATGAGTTCTGATAGTGACTATGAAGTTGACCTTCAAATGGTTGATGGGGCAAGGAGAATGAGAACAGGCAAACTGGCAGTTCAGCTGCAAGCTCCGATAAGTTTAATTTCCCTCTACAATACCGAGCAAACAAGCCAAGGGACCATTCAACAAGAAGAAACCTTAAAAACAATTTGTTCAAATAATTGATGGCTCCAAAATAATCACTTCAGAGGGAACTGAGACATGAAAGTGTAATATATATTCATTGACTTGGTTGGAAAGAATTACTAGGGTGAATGCACACTTATTGCACATCCCAAGGAAAGGCATTGGCCTTTGTGCACAACTCTTTCACTGATAAGAGGGCAAAGTTTCCCAGACTATTTAATGGAAATGCCACGGAGAACATTCCAACAGCTCATGGCTTTAGCACACCCTCTAGTGCTTTCTCGAATACTACAACTTCAAGGTATGCAGTGACTAGAGTGGATGCTAGGGGGAGGAGGAAGGTCATGGCTCCCAATCCAGCTTGTGGACATGTTTGGTATGAAGGATAGGGAGGGGGCCAACGATGCCGGTGAAAATTCTTCTATTTTGTTGGCATTTTTTATTTTGCTCGCTCTCCTTATCACAAGGAGGCTATAACAAAGGTAGCCAAGCAAATGTAGGTTATGTGCCCCGGGAGACACGAAATTGAGGACCACAACCTTGAATAGGAACTATTCTAAGATTAATTAATTTATGGGGGAAATGTGGGAAGCATGGATCTCTCATGATTGTAGCATTATCGTGGATGTGTGGATGGATATTAGACACCCCACACTAATCAATATCATCGTCTCTTGTAAGGATGGTCCTTACTTTTTGAGGGCAATTGACTATTCGGAAAGTGGGGAAGGATACAAAGTTTCAATTTCATATTTTGCAAAATTCCATTGAAGAGGTGGACTCCGCCAATGTTGTATGCAGAGTGTTACAAATCCAACTTACATGTGCAAAGTAGCAATAAGCTTGTTAAGGCCCACTATCAACATATATTTTGGACCTCGTGTTGTGTGAATGCTATGAACAATGCACTTTGAAAGACATTGGAAAAATTGATTGAATCATAAGGTAGTGGCATAGGTTAGAGAGGTGTAAATGGTCATCTACAACCACCACCACTTTATTAAAAATATGCAGAACTTGCCTTCAGACACAGCTGTAAATAAAATATTTAGGAGCCAAAATCCACTCCATAAATACTGAATCAGACCACTAAAATTCTGCAATTAAATCAGCAACTCAGATCTGAAATTTGGAAGCTCAAAACACCTCCGAACAGCCAACCATGCAAGTCACACTTCCTAGTAAAAATTTGGAAACAAGGGAAAAATGCAGCCACTAATTCTCTTCTTCAAACCCTTGATAAAATCTGCAAATCTTCTTCCTTAAACTGCTGGAAATACGCTGAAAATTATTACTAACTCAATGATGCACAATGGAAACCCCAAGGTGGAGAATCCTCACAAACTAGAGGAAGGGTTTTCGTCCTTCTCTAGACTCTTGGAGGGTTTTCGTCCTCAAGAGTGGAGATGTAAACAACAATGCTCAACATACAATTTCAGAAATGAGAGAAAATAACAAGTCATGCCTCTCCAAGCAAGTCCCATTGCTTAAATAGAAGAATTGGGCCTAATGGCCACCTCCAACAACCAATCAGATTTTTCCTCCTCATTTAATGTTTTCCCCCACTTGCTTTTCTCTCTAGGCAAGTCGCATTTTTCCCTTGAATAAATACTTTTGCTAAATGCCTTTTGCCTTTTTCTATTTTTATTTAATTATTAAGTTTATAATATTTTATTATAAGTGCTTTATAATATTTTCTTTTATTTTATTTTTGCACTTTATAATAAACTATCATAACTTAAGTCTCCCCTTTAGTTTTTCCTTAGCCGTCGGGAAGACAAAATGGGCTAAGGGTCTTCGACCGAGAAGGGATTACATTATCTTTCTAATTAATACTTTCCAAAGCTTCAAATATTTCACGCTCTTGCATTACATGAACCAATTTATTTCTCTCATCTCTTCTACTGTTTTGTTTATTTCAATTTCCCCACCCCTTTTGTCATGCGCGTGTGGCCTTTCAACATAGGCAATGTGGCTCACCTCTCACCTTTATATACAACCACTCTGCAATGCTCTACCTTCTATCATGCAGCGGTGCTCCCTTTATACATTTCCATTGTCAATCTATTTCTGCACAAGCATGCTTTGAATGTTACATATTTACACTTTAACATCCTTTCTTGATCGGTTTCAAATTCATTTGATGTTTTCTTCATTGTGAGTTCTCCTTGCTCTTATTGTTCCACTATGTCTACTTCTCCTTTACTCAACATTTAATCTCTCACAATAACCTCCTCTTTCCCAGCCTTTCAATCCTTACACTACCATGACACCTTCGTAGTCTTCCAACCCATCCTCATGCAATAACAACATTAGAGGGCATTTTGTCACAACTGAGATACATTTGTGTTACCATTTCCATGGAGAATTCAATAATGTGGTTCAAAATGCAGTCAATTGTCTCACTGTGTCACAATTGCACTGACATCTCTAGAGTAACATTCCAGTTTCCAATGCACAGACCATACAATGTTTAAATCAGTAATATCATCAATGCCATTATTGGCAGTTCAAGAGAATGCACATTTCCAATGGGCTAGATGAGGCGAAAACCAACATGCGAGAAATTTCGACTCAACAGCATGCAGAGGTGATGAAAGTGTCCCTCTTCAACATCTGGGAAATTGTCTTCCAGTCACAGTGGCCTACCATACCGCTTTGCAATGAACTGGAAGCTCATTTTGATATGGTGATTCACAAAGCAACCCTTGCTATCATATACGCCGTTGAGATCAACTACTTCGGATTAAATAGTGTGTTGCACAACAAGGCTATACACCATTGGTGGCACTGGTAATGGAGTGGACAATATTCTTGGTGTCATCTCAGCCACCTCAACAGCATACTGGTGGATCGATTATCGACCTCCCCATACTTTTCACCACTCCTACTCTACTGGAGGTTCAGTACTGGAGTATTGTTTTCTCAGTCTCAAAAATAAAATATTAAAATGCTCTTTCAAGCAATCCATGCGAAAAGGATTCAATAGTAGTGTATTTGTTTTGTAGTCTATCAAATGAGATTTTCTTGCAAGCAATCGATCACATCAATGAGTGCAAAACACAATCAATATTCAAGTATTTTTCTCAATCTATTGAACAATATATTTTTTCAAGCAATCCATGACCGGAAATAGAGCAACGCACATTCAGTATTGGACTACTTTTTCTCACTCAATAGACCAATCCATAACCACAAGAAGAGTGAAAAGCATTCCATGTGGGAGTATTTTTTCAGCCTATTGAACAAAAAATTCTTTCATAACTTCAATGAGCGCAAATCGCATTCACTGTAATCTATTGGATAAAATTTCCATTCAAGCAAATCAATAATTTCCATGAGCAAAAATCATATTCAGTGTAGTCTATAGAATAGAATAAAATTTTCTTTCATGAAATTCATACCCGCAAGGAGAGTGAAACGATTTCAGTGTGATATATTGAACAAAAATTTCTTTCAGGCAATCCGTAATCGCAATAACAAAAAAAAAACGTTTATTGTTGGGAGTGCTTATTAAAAAAGTCTTTCAAACAATCGTCTTCTTCTTTGCTTTTAAATTTATTGATCTTCCTCAACCATGCTACTATTAATATCAGCTACTCTTCAAAATCGAACCCGAATTCTGAACTAAAGCATAAAAGTTTGAATAAATAAAAAAGGAGCCACTTACTTAAGGTTCTTTTTTTCGTATATAATTGTTACCTTTAACACTCACCGCGCGGTCTCAAGGCGGCTCGTTTTTTGCGGCGCTTTGTGCTGGGCCTTCGCTTGGGTAATCGCTGGTCTCCTAAGCTGTGGAGACCCTGGTTCTTTACATTCCACGGTGATGAATGACCCAGGATCGATTCTCCCAGCGGTGCAAATACAGTTGTATTCTGCGCAGAAAAGCCATTGAGGGGTGAAAGTGTAGTGAAGAAATGATCGACTGAAGGCTTGCAATTACGACTGATTGCACAGAAGGGGGTTTGTGATTTGTTGAGGGTTTTAGATACTGGAGGGGAATTGAACCTGTGACGTGACAGGAGTTTGCAAAGTGTTTTTCTCGCTGCCATGTAAGCTTAGAAATGTTCAACCCAAAAACAAAACAAAAACCTGCTGCTATGAAATTTCGTTATGAGTTAAGAACCCTTGTTACCAGTATTTAGAGTATCCATGTAACCCTAGTTAAGCCGCGCCAACCTCTGTTCGAATCTTGGGTTAATTTATCAGACGAAAGTGCCTCTCGTGGAATGAAATGGGTTTAATTACGTCCATTATCAGTCTATGGGACTATTGATAACTTAAATTTGTTTAAAGAGGTGTGAGTTTAGTGGTATGTTTTCTATGGTCCTTCCTCTTTTTGTTGAATTGAGTTAGCATCTCCCCCAACTTTTTTATTTTGTTTTTTTCGAATGGTTTTATAATAGAATCAATTCTTAAAATTTCCTCAAACTTGGCTCTAATACCTTGGACATTCAAGGATGAAATGTTCCTCCATTTCAACTGCCCCTATATTACATAGAACACAAGCCCTATCTTCCCACGATTCCCTAGGCATTGTCCATCTTCTTGTCTCGCATCTAAGCATGTGGGAGTTAGTCCTTAGTTGAGCAATGATAATATTTTCCCTCCATTTGATTTCAATCCCTATATAGGTTTTTTCACAATGTTCATACATCGAGGTAAACTCTATAATATAGTGTTGACACTTCCTACTTGTTTTCTTCCTCCACATCACCATTCTAAACTTTTCATTCACATAGTTTTTTATGTTTTTTAAGATTTGGGCATTCATTTAGGTTGATATCTCATTTGTTCATCCATTTGTGGTTTTGCTTCATCCACATGTTCTTTTGTTTGTGTAGCTCTTCACTCATGCAGCCTTAGGCCATATGTCGGCCTTCATGTTTTCTATTTTTTTAAATAACATATAAGCATGCTCATAATGGTTGCCTTTAGAGGGAAGGTACATGTTTCAGCCAGGATGATTTCATATGGGATTGTAGTCTTGATTCTGAAATTGTTTGTTATTAGTTGCTTTGGATTCTTTTAATTTGCCTCTATTTTGAACAAGTTGTTCAACTAGCCCATACCTCGCAACCAGTATGCGACACCATGACAAGTAACCCAAAAAGGACCCTAGTGGTCTTCTAATCCCATAGCTCAACATTCCTGCACTTGTTTTGGAGTGCATAAAGAGCTCTTCATCCTCCTTGTATTCTCTTCATCCTACAAGTATCTCAATTGAGCTTGCTACAAAAATTGAGTCCAAAATTTATATCCTAACACCACTTCAAGAGACTCTCCAACAAACTAAAATTCGAGATGTTGTTTCTTCCTTTTCACTAATAAAATCATAATTTTGGTTTTTCCAATGTTTACCTCCATCCCCACTTCTTTTGCAGAAGAGCTCTAAAGAACAAAGGTGATCTCTTAAATCTTGGATTGTCTCTTCCATTAGAACTAAGTCATCTGTATATAGTAGGAGTTTCACCACATATTTTGCCAAGTGGACCCCTTTCCCTCCAAATTTGTTTATCCACTCTTCTAACTTGTCAATGTATAGCCCAAATAAAGTCAAGGAAAGGGGACAACCTTGTTTAACACCTATGTCACTCCCAAAACACTTAGATAGTCTTTCTTGCATTTTGATGTTATCCTTGAATTGTTCGTATAATATGTGATTTGTTGCCCTCTCTTGTCGGAACCCCTAACTCTTCCATTATACTCCATAATTTGCTCCTTGGCACTTTGTGTCAAATGCCTTTTTGAAGTCTACAAAGCAACAATATGCATCCTCTTTTTTTATCCCAAACCTTTTCAACTAGGTGTTTAAGCGTGACACAATGATCAATGGTTGAGTGTTTGGGTCTAAAACCTGCTTGTCCCTTTGCTCTCTTTCCTCTTTCCTCTACCCAATTGCTAATCATGTGCTCTATCATACTCCCAAACAAATTTGCAAAAAGAGGATTGACCATGATAGTTTGATAATTGGAGGGATTATTTACATCTTCACTTTTAAACGAGGTATGGTTAAGCTAGTTGTCCATTTTGTCGGGAAGCCATTTTGAATGACCTCATTGAAAATTTCTTTGATTTGAGGTGCAAGGATATCTACTCCCCATTTTAGATGCTCTACTTGAAGGTTGTTTATGTCATGGGCTTTACTTGTTGCTAGCTTTTTAATCCCTTGTATGATGTCTTCATTGTGAAAAGTTCTTCATTAACAAAGATAATGGGAGGAGTATCTTGTTCATTTTTACACTCATACAACTGCTTTGAATATTCCATCCACTGGTTTGTTGTCATATTGTTCTCTATTTATTTATTCTCCCATCGAAGCTCCCTCCAAAACCTCTTTGGTTCATGCTTCCCTAAATAAATCAGCTTCCTTCTTCTTCGGTTCTAGTGTATTCTTCTTTTTTTTTCACCAATGTAGACACTCAAATTTGGCAATCTATTCTTTGACATTGCACACTTGCATGTACAAATGCATTCTCCTCACTCTTGCATAACACACCTTGATAGCTCTTTGATTACTTGTTTATCTTTGCACACCTCTCTATCATCGGTTTCTGAAGTTTAACTAAATAAAACACATTTAGAAACATCCTTCCTTCGACCTATACAGTTAAAACATGTTTTTATCCCTCCCAAATCAAAACCATCGTCACTTTCGGTCGCTTTATACAATGATTAGGGTCTCAATTTTTCCTAAATTATCTCTTTAGCTGAACAAATTGACTAATGATGACACGAAAGGTGGTAACCACTTAACAAAGTTTATAGAGTTAACATCATGTGAATTAAACTCAATGGTTGTTTATCATTCACTTAATGTCCTTTATGACTTATCCACATGTTTTTTTGTATGGAGCTTGGAACTCTCTTCTAGAGATTTTACAGACTCTTGGTGTTCTTCCTAGGGACCTATCCTAGAGTGGTTATTCTCTCTACTCCTCTATATTATCCTACAATTACATAACCTCTCTCACCTGAGTTCTACTTCTCGCATTGTCATGTGTTCCTTTATGTTCACGCTCCTCAACTCCTCGGCTTGGAGTCTTCTTTACTTGCACACTCCTTTACGATCTCCCACATTTCCACTAGGGTCTCCTCTTTTGTGCACTTAGTTGTGCACCATGGTAATATTTTGTTCACTCTAGTCCTTTTGTTGGGATTTTTTTTTCTATACACACTTCATTCTTCAACTACGTAATCTTCTCTCCCTTCTCTTTTCTTTTCTCTACCACCTCATCCTATGGCTTTATGCAATCTCATGTGCGTTGATGGTCTATAGTGACCATCTCCTCCTTCATGAAACCTCCTTCCTCATTGCAACATTCTTGCGCACAACCATGTACCTCTGGGTGACTTCTCTCTTCACCCATATAACTAATTATTTCAGATAATGTAGTTAGGGTCCATAAAACCCCAAAACACATCATATAGTCACAATTGATTTAATGTGCATGATGTTATTGAGACCAAATAATCCCTAAATCTCATCACATCATCATAATTAAGTTCATATGACTCAAATAGGGTAAATTACCTCTCTCTTGTAGACACAAAATCATGCACTTTAGGCATTATTTAGTCTCGGTCTCATACTACTATTCATATGGTTTTTGAGTGAAGAAAGTACTAATTAACCCATGTCCTTTGGCCATTTTACTTTACTTTCTGTCATCACCGCGATCGTCAACACATACTCACCTATTCTATTTTTTCCATTTGGCATTGTTTTATCTCTAACTAGGGTGCCCCCAATACTAGGGCACCCTAGGTGCCCCTCAACCTTTTACACTTTCCCGCCACTTTTTGGGAACTTTCTAACCATTTGAGCTTTCTATCTTTTTAATGGTCGGCCTTTTCGGGTTAATTACAAAATTAGAACAAGATAACCATATAAATATAAAGTTATGAGACCATAATGAGGGACCAAGCACTAAGCACTATTATCATCACCTAAGGTTACATCCATCAAAGGCTCCATTTACATCCATCTAGCTCCATCACAAGGCATAAGGCTAGTTCATCTACATCACATTGCATAGGAGGGAATTTTATTCTATTCCATCCACCATTTTATTACATTTCTACACATAGTTATTGCTCGCTACTTTCACAAAGTAGCGACTAACAAGAGCACCTAGGGCATGATTGCACACACACACACACACATAAACTACATCGGGTCTGAGATGTAGTGCAATGCTCAATTAGTAAGTCCACCATTGTGGCCGATGAGCACAATCTGATCCCTTCATGTGTTTTTTTTTTTTTAGGGATTTGATGCTCATCTTGGGGTTTTACAGGTGATTCTTTATTACAGGTATTGCAGTGACATTTGTCGTAGTTCAAGTAAAGTTTGTGTGATAAGAAGAGAACACAGATGAACATCCAATGATACCTCAGAGGAGGGTTTTAGGCTATTTCGAGACCAGGCGCCCACAGGCCCCTTGTCCCTCTCCAGTGCCCGAGCCCAACCAGAGAGCTCATATCTATGTTTTCTCAAGATTTTGTGTGATCATTTCCTCCTCTTGTTTGTCTAGTTCACATTGCAACACAGCTTCAATGCTTTCATTGAATCAACTAAGCTCTTCCTAACCCTCTTTGCTCATTATGGTTTCACATTTCTACTTACTTAGTTGTTTGGGTCATTTTATTTATGCATTTATCTTTTATTTACTATTGTTCTTAATATTAGATTAACTTATAATAATCTCCACATTTTAGTTAATCACTCTCCTTGATCCAATCAACCAAATGTTCAATGTTTAATGCAATTAGACCAAAAACATATTATATAGTCATAAATTTTAAGTTTGTAGGGCTCAAATGATGCAAGGGAAATCAAGAGGTATATAGAGAAATTTTGGTGTGTTGAGGTCTTAGACCTCATTTTGGGTCAATAAAGTCTTTTCTTCTTGTTGTTTCTTGTTATCTCTCAGATTCATATCTTGTCTTAGAATGGAAACTTAGAGGCACATTGTGGATGGAAGATCACCTTATTCAACTTGTAAATGCTTGTGCAACCCAACTTGGTAACCAACTTAATAACAATGTGTGTTTTTTTCTCTAACTAAATTTAAATGATAAGGGAGAGAGGATGGGGGGATTTTCATTTGAAGAAAAAGAAGAAAAATAGTCTATAATGGAGTGGGAAATGAAAAAAAATTTTCAAGTTTTATATGCAAGGTTGTAATAATATACCAAAGAAGTTCATAGAGTTGTGTTGTTCATGATTCACTAATCTTATCTTAACAATGAAATGAAGTTGTTTCATAGTTCCAAGGTTTAGAAACACTCATCTTGGCTTGGTAATTTACCTAACTCTATATTTGTTTCATGAGAATAGTCAAACCTGAATATAGTAACCATAATCAAATTAACATCCTTACTCCTGTTATGGGTATGTAGATGTGTGGATGATGTTTAGGAAGGTTTGAAGCATGTATACATTAATTTATAATACTCCAAGACTCTAATTTTAATTTAAAACCCTATTATGAATCTTTGTTCTACCATAAGGCTTAGTCCTAGAATTGTATTGTGAGAAGTTTTGGTGTTCCCATGTAGAAAGGGATTTATTATGACAAGAATGGTTTTTAAACCTTTAGTAGAGAGGAACAAATAAAATAAAGTTATTATATGTGTGTAAAAGTCTCCTTATTGAATATTTTTCTCATCCTGTACAATCATGTACAAGACTCTATTTGGGTTGGATTGAGTGAAATCACTATTAGAGATATATAGTAGATCGTCAAGAAATCATTAGATTAGTGTGAAGTCACTAGATTGAGTGAAATCACTATTAATGTTAGATTATTCATAATCATAGGTCTAATATCTCATTATTTCTTACTCTCTTCTAAAGGGAAAGTTCCCACGAGGATTGGATTTTACTCTTCTTGAAACTGATGATGATAATTTTCTAGTACACTCTCATTTACTATCTCCCTCTTACCACTTTCACCAAATTCCTTTTTTGCAATGCATGAAATTATTTCAATGGTGTCTTAGCAACAACACAAAAGGATATCTGAAAAGCATTTCTCTTAATGTTGATGTAGATTTGATTGTTTATGAAGTATGTGGCACTTGAATCAACTTTCCTACTCCTACAATAAGATGAGAATGTAACTAATTTTCTTAGCATAAATATTGATGAAAGTCCTAAGTTTATTTCTCCATGGAAAGGAAATGAATGTGTGGAATATTTTGCACATTTTCACCTACTCCTACCCTAACTTTTGTTGAGAGTTATAAATATATTGATGTGATGCACTCTTTTAGCTTCCAACTCTTCAAGTTATCTCTTGTTCTTCTATTGAACAAATGAAGATATTATGGGGTCCTTAGATAGATCATCTTCTTTCCCAAACCTTACTATTGTTAATCTATATTATAAGGCTCAAAGGATTATATATGTTCCTACATGGGAACCAAGGTCACTCCCTTACATTGTTGATTATGAGGATTACTTGAGTGGTCCTCTTAAATATGCATGCCCTAAGCTTGTAAAGTAGGTACTCATCCATAATATGATTCTACCATGATTCCAAGATGAAATTAGGGCTTCAAATCCATGCTCATGGGAAAATTCATGAGTCCATATATTCAAGAAATTGTCACTACCTTTAGGAGTTGTGAGGTTTGTAAAATATAATTTTGACACATCTAAAACTCCTATAAATGTCGAAACAATCCAAAGGCCCCAAAACCTAAACAAGTAATATATTCTTTCCCAAAATAGATGTCAATTGTATAATTTAAACCGTAAAAGCTTTAAGATGAATGCTAAAATCCTGAAAAACACCTATGTCCCATAGTAGATTATGAAAAACCAACTTCTAAATCGTGTCTCATGGAGTTGTGAGACTAGTTCCATAAGGTGCAAATTGACCCTAATTTCTTATATTTACTAAAATGAATTTAAATCATAATAAATTATAAATTATAAAGAATAATAAATGAAAAACTTATACTTACACATTGTAGTGTGTAGCGCATTCCTTTTGAAAAACACATACACACTTTTGGTATGGTAATTACCGAACCTAAAATTTCAAAGTACAAATGTGATTTTATAAACCATGTACATGTTTTAATTAAAATCACATTTTGGCCCCCAAAATCCATACACTTACCCTGTGTCATGTCATTCCTCCTAAACAAAGAGGGTAAGGGAGATTCTTGTTAAGGTAGCAAAATGGACCTTGTAATTTTGTTAGAAGGGAGATGTCAAAGAACGAGTAGGCAAGATGTCTAAGGCCTTTGTAGACACCTAAAATATGCTTACACTTAGCATTTCATCCAATTCAACCGATTAACAATACTATGTTAATTCCCATTCTCTCGGATGCCCATTTACGACACCTTCTTGGTCGTATTCCTCTTATAAATAATCTAATTTGGTTAATATCTCTCTTATTAGCTAAACATTCCTCCTTTTGACCATTCAAAATCTCCCTAGTTCTCTCTAGACCACTTCTATTGGCTTCGTAGGCTATCATCACCACAATGGTTATCCGTATCCCTCCCAACTCTCAATGAGTCTCTAATCACTTGCTAATCGAGTTTAACTAGCCTAAACCAATCTTAACTAAGCCTAAAGCATGTTTATCCTAATCTAATCCTAAAGTGCTTTTTAGACTTTAGTCCCACATGCACCCAAATTCCAAACTCTTCCAAACCAGAAACTATAAATACAAGGCTAAGCCTACCCATTCAGACTTACAACTTTACTCTCAAACACTTTGGAAAGGCATTAGAAACCATTTGTGATAGCTTTAAGCTATAGAACATTTGGATCTTGGCCATAATCCATTGTTAAGAGCTCCTCCATCTTGCATCCATCCATTCCAAATATAGTTAGTAAGGGAAGATCTAAATCTTGGCCATGTAGCCAACTTGGAGAGATCTCTTCACTATGTTTGGGAGTAAACAACACATAATTTGATTTCTTAGGATCTAAACTAGGTTCAATTTTAATAAGCTTTCATAGAGTAGAGAGTAGTATACATGTTAGTTTTTGATGTTTTTGTCAAAGTTATAATACTTTTATGTTAGTTTCTCTTATTTAGCTCTAATCTAATGGTGCATGGTTGAGTTAGGAAAGCTTTGAGGTTCTTTAGCCTCACTCCATAACTTTTGCAACTTTCCATTGCATACATTTAACTTGTTTGGGTTTTTATAAGCTAACTCATGACTTGTCTGATCCCAGAAGGAGAAGAAAGCGAATGTTTATGATTGATGAAAGGAAAGATAGAAATGGTAGTGGCTTGCCTAAACATTGATAGAAGAAAGATGTGATAGATGAAAAGGATACGGTCCAAGAATGAAGAGGAGGCTACCAGGGAGGTGAGCCACCGATAGATGATGAAGGGTCTTCAGGATATGGCCCCAAGATCGACAATCTAGGGGTCATCCTTCATTCTACTCATTTTTCTTCTATCCCTTCAAAATTTTCTACTTTTTTATGTTTGTCTACTTTCTTTGAAGTGACGTCACTTACGCCACCCCAAAGAGGGGAAAATGTAGACACCTAAAATATGCTTACACTTAGAATTTCATCCAATTCAATCGATTAACGATACTACGTTAATTCCCCATTCTTCGCTCCATTCTCGGATGCCCATTTACGACACCTTCTTGGTCGTATTCCTCCTATAAATCATCTAATTTGGTTAATATCTCTCTTATTAGCTAAACATTCCTCCTTTTGACCATTCAGAATCTCCCGGTTCTCTCTAGACCACTTCTATTGGCTTCGTAGGCTATCTATCGAATCTGTAATTGGTTATCCGCACCCCTCTCCCAACTCTCAATGAGTCTCTAATCACTTGCTAATCGAGTTTAACTAGCCTAAACCAATCTTAACTAAGCCTAAAGCATGTTTATCCTAATCTAATCCTAAAGTGCTTTTTAGACTTTAGTCCCACATGCACCCAAATTCCAAACTCTTCCAAACTAGAAACTATAAATACAAGGCTAAGCCTACCCATTCAGACGACAAATTTACTCTTAAGCACTTTGGAAAGGCATTAAAACCATTTGTGATAGCTTTAAGCTATCGAACATTTGGATCTTGGTCATAATCCATTGTTAAAGAGCTCTTCCATCTTGCATCCATCCATTCCAAATATAGTTAGTAAGGGAAGATCTAAATCTTGGCCATGTAGCCAACTTAAAGAGATCTCTTCACTATGTTTGGGAGTAAACAACACATAATTTGATTGCTTATGATCTAAACTAGGTTCAATTTTAATAAGCTTTCATAGAGTAGAGTGTAGTATACATGTTATTTTTTAATGTTTTTGTCAAAGTTATAATACTTTTATGTTAGTTTCTCTTGTTTAGCTCTAATCGATGGTGCATGGTTGAGTTAGCAAAGCTTTGAGATTCTTTAGCCTCACTCCATAGCTTTTGCAACTTTCCATTGATCAACCTTAAACCATGAACTATCAAACTAGACACAACCCCTCTTTCTATTTTTATTTAGATATCATAATGACGCTAAAATTGAATCCACTTTCTATTTACGTAGTGACTAAACAAAAACCCTAAAAATATGTTGGGATCCTCAGAATTACCATAAAAACAAAGGATGTTAAAGGGGGCATGTGTTATCCCTCTAAATTATTTCTGCATCCCTATTTTTTTACAAAATTGTAGTAAACACTCGTGCAAACTCAACAAAGAGTCATATATCTCAATCCTTGTCTTTTAATGTGTCCAACAACTAGTATATTCTAGAATAAATACATAATGCTTTGTTCTAGGCTTTTGGTATAGTGATGTTTCATAAATAAAACATATTGATGTGTCTTATGATCCTCTTTAATATTTTCCTAAATGCATTAGTGCACCTCTATTTAGATATAGTTCGTGAAATTAAAATTAGGGCCTTATTGGCATACAAGCTAACATATAATAGGTGGGACAAATCAATAAAAGAGACATAAAACATGACAAAACTAGGTGAGGGGGAAAGAGTTCCTAAAACAAGGGGACACAATTTCCATCGAATGTAACAATTACCATTTTTTAGCGAAATGTAAAAGACACCAAAAAAGAGGAGGCAAAAACTAGGAAGAAGAGGGAAAAATCAAGGTCACATGAGACATTGAACAACATAAACCATGATAAATTAGATCAACAAGACAAGAAATATACAACATAATAATAACCTAAATTGAACCAATAAACACATAAATACATTAACATATTAACATTAACTAGTTGTGTACTTGTTAAAGGACAACTCAAGAGATGGAAGGTTGTAACGTTTGGCAATATCAAAGAAAGGAAAAATTGCATCTCCTAGGAGCTTTTAGTGGTGGCTAGAGAGATATTTAAGAACATGGTAGGCTTCTTGAATTACACTCAAAGGAATTAAATTCTCTGACAAATCTCCACAACACAATTAGGGAGGAAGATACTGCACAATGGAAAAGATCAAGAGCCCTTTGGTTAAAAGAGGGAGATAGAATACAATTTTTTTCCACTTAACTACCCAAAAACACAAAACTAGAAATAAGATAATTGAGTTGATCCAAGCTAATGGGACGATCATCAATAAGGAAAAGGACATTATTGATGAGGTCACACTTTTCTATAACACCCTTTTGGGTTATGTGGAGGATGACACCCCAGAGAAAATGGATGAGATGTTGGATTTTATTCTAGAGGCTATCCATGAGGAAACCAATGACATCCTCACCCCCTTTTGAGATGGAGGAGATGAAAAAAGCTACTTTTGATATGAATGGGGACAAATTACTCCAGTGTCGATGGCTTCCTCAACCACTTTTTTCAACATTTCTAGGATATTATTAAGCAAGATATTTTTTTGGCTGTCAGGGAGTTTCAAAATAATGATGTCCTCCTCAAAGAATGGAACTCCAATTTTGTCACCCTCACCCCCAAGTTTGTTGAGGCTAAAATATTGACTGATTTTAGACCTATAAGTTTATGTAACACTTCTTACAAAATCATTACCAAAATGATGGTCAATAGATTAAAACCCTTTATCTCCATGATGGTGTCTGCTCAACAATATGGCTTCATCCAGGGCGGTTGATTCAAGGAGGCATTATCATTGTCCATGAAGCTATCCACTCTACTCACCTCACCAAATCTATGGGTTATGTGCTCAAACTCGATATGTAAAAAGCCTTTGATAGAGTTAGTTGGAGCTTCCTTATCAAAGTTTTGAGGAAATTTGGCTTTTGTGAAAAATGGATAAGGTGGGTGAATTGTTATATTTCCACTCCCCATTTCTTTATTTTAGTCAATGGTTATCCTAAAGGCTACTTCCCGAGTAAGAGGGTCTCCAAAAGGAGATCCACTTCCCCCTTCTTGTTTATGTTAATGTTGAACTCCTTAGTAGAGCTCTTAGTGCGGCCATGACTTCATCCTCTATCTCAGGCTTTACATCACTCCAAGACTTCCTTGCTACTACTCATAATCAATTTATTGATGACACGATCCTCCTAGGAGTTTCCTTTGTTGTGGAAGCTAGATCCACTATGAACATTTTGGATGCACATCAAAAAGCTTATGGAAAAAGAGAAACTTGGCTAAGAGTTACATCTCCTTCATCAATACCCCCTAGAAGGTAGAGGAGAATTGTGATATCTTTGAATGCAAGGTGGTGGATTTACCTTCCTCTTACCTTGTCTTCCTATTTTCAAAGGTAGGTAGGTTAAGGGGTTATGGAACTCTGTCCTTGATAGGATTCAAAGGAAACTTGTGGGTTGGAAGGGCTCTCTCCTTAGCCAAGATGGAAAACTCCAGCTTGTCAAATCCACTCGCCAAAGTTTTCTTTGAATCTACTTTCCTCCCTCTTGAAAATTCCTTTGCATGGTCACCTCCAAGATTGAGCAAATTAAAAAATGTTTCTTATGGTCAGGAATGAAGGAGAAGAAGAGAACTCACCTCATCTCTTGGGACTCTATTTATTTTCTTAAAGATTGGGTGGTCTGGGTTTGAGAAGGATATGAAATATGAATAAAGCTCTGTGGCTAAAATTGGTTGGGCCATTTCCGAAAGATCCTGAGATCCTGGGAAATTATTTTAAGAGATAAATACTTGAGTCTTGATGTCACATTTCTATCTACAAACCTGTTTCTAATGGATCAAATATTTGAACTCCATCATTAACAACAAAGACTTTTACGTAAAGGTGCCAAATGGAACTTGGGTGATGGTAATAAAATTGATTTCTGGGAAAACTTGTGGATCTTAGATCAACCACTCTCCAAAGACCCTATCGGAACCCTATCAAGCCTCACTTGATTTGTCTTATGGGTCTACCGAACACTAACTACATCGAAAAAATTCCTATCCACCCAAATGGCTACTACCCAAATGGAAAGGGTTTGACAATAATCAAGCCATGATGGTTGATTCTTTGTAACGCTCCTCTCTTCATTGCACATTATCTTATATCCTTCCTCATGACACTATGATCTAGCCTTGGACTACTTCTGGTCTTTCCTTTGTTAGCTTGACGTACAGATATTGGGTCGAGTCAAGTCAATGAAGCTCCACCTTTTGGACTCTTTATTTGTTATTAAGGATGAATTTCCCCTCAAACATTTCTGGCCGGTTCATATTATTCCCAAAATCGACATGTTCACCTGGCTTGTTTGGAAGGATGTTATTCTTACGGGTTCAAACTTACAACGAAGAGGTTACTCCTTACCCCCAAGATGTAACCTATGCTTAAATAATATTGAAGACTCTTTCCATCTCTTTGTGTAGTGTCCTTTCTCTTCTAAAATTTGGTCCTCTATCTTAAGCTCTTTTGGGATGCTCTGACCTTCCCGGGATCTATAAAAGAATTTTTTGATCAATGGATTTCTCCCTTCCAGAACAAAGGCCTATCTCTAGCCTAGAAATATCTTCTTCCCCACGTGGTTTGGGGTATCTGAAGGAACAAAATAGGCATCTTTAAATAATCTTCAAAAATGAGGGTGAAGTTGCTAGCTCCATTGTTAGGATGCTTCAAGAGGATCTTAACTCTTACCTAAGTAGAAAAGGAAGCTCTAAGATAGATCTTCTTGACAGTGTTAATTGGCTAAAATATCTCTTCTCTAAGCCTATCCTTTAGAAGTCGATGTTGTTAAAGTTGCTACTCATTTGGAAGCTCCACCTTTTGTCTTGTTCTGGTGGAATTTAAATGTTGATGGTGCCTCTAGAGGAAATTTTGGCCCTCGGGCTCGATGGTGCTCTGAGGGACAATAAAGGTAATCTTATTTTGGATTTTTCCACAAATATGGGTTTTGAAACAACCATAGAGCGAAAATTTGGCTATTCTCAAAGGCATGGAAATGGATAGAAATTTATGGATCGATAAAATCATTATTGAAAGTGATTCCCTAAATCTCATCAAAATCATGAAGAGATCAACTCATCCTCTTAGACTATCTATAGTATTGTTAGGGACACTAGAGCTATTCAACAAGATTTCACTGAAGTTTCTTACTAACATGTGTATCAGGAAGGGAATGCTCTTGCTAGATGTTCTTGCTAACAAAGGTGTTGATGGTAATGACTATACTTCTTAGAATGAATTCTTCCAGAAGATCTCTCCATTCTTATTAAAATTGATGCAGCCTTGGAAGTAAGATAACCCCTTAAGGTTTGATGTGATGCAACTTCTTCTTGGGCTTAATCCTTTAAAAATAGCCTCTCTCTAATTTCCCAGCTTTTGGGTGCTTACACCCCAAACCCTTGTTGTATATTTTCTCATAATATCCACCTTGTCCAAAGTGGCTAAAACCATTCGAATAATCATTACTTTGTCATCCTGCATCCTCTCATATCTCCACATGAGGCATCCATCGATTGGGATGATTGTTTTAATTTGTCACACGTCGGTGTGAGTTGAGGCAGATCCTTATATCTCATCACATCTCACCACCGTGTTTGGGAATGTGCCATTTTACCTTTTGGGATGATCATGAGCTGTTTTTTTCGAAAAAATATCATCGGGATGTTAATTTTCACAAGGTGATTTTCTTTAATCATGGCCACTCCCTTATGATTTCTAGTTACATTCTTGCTTCTTAAGATGAGGAAATGTCAAAAGTGGGTGATCTGGTTTTCTCCATCTTGGCCAATGAAATTGTTGAAGTGATGAGTCTTTCGAATAGTGGGGCTACTTATGTTAAGCAGTCACTTGTTGATGAAATTTCCACCTATGTGGAAGACTCTAAAGAAATTCAAAAGTATCAATCTAGATTTGAAAGAAATGCTCTTAAGCATCCTTAGAACAAGGTGATGTAATATATCATGCGCTTCTTTATGATCATGGCCGATATAAGGTGATTCATGGTGTTCATTTTCCTCCTAGCCCACTTCCGGCATAAAAGAAAGGTAAATTTCTCCCACTTTCTTTTTTAATTCTTTGGCTAACTCTATTGTTCTTGTTAGAAAGGGTTTGGGCCCTATCCTTCACGGGTCTAATCTACATGTTGTTCACTAAAGCCACCCCTACCCAGCTCATTCCCCCCACTACCTAGGTCCTGCTCCCAAGGGTAAACACAAATTACCACCCTTATCCTCTCCTACTTCTCGCTCCCTCTATGTCCCTTTTGATGTTGCTTCTCTTTCCTCTTATCCCTCGACTCTTGCTCCTCACAAGTCTTGTCACCTTCGATGTTTCATCCACTACTCTCGACAATTCCATTGAGATTCTCTTGCCTCCCCTTTCTCCTATTTTGTCTCCTCTTGTGTAGTCGCATGCTTCTCTACTTCATCTCCTCATTTTTCTTTGGTTACTCCACAAGCCACACCTTTCCTCGTGTTCGGTCTCCACCTCTATCATCCCCGCCTTTGGTTTGATGCTTTTTCCATCCTCTATTATAGATACGACCTCTATGGATGCTTCTACTCATGTTCTTCCGAAGATGGTGCATAATTCTCTTGTTGAGTTGGTGGTTGCTTATGGTCTCTCAAACTCGATGACGCTGAAGAACCCAATGATGTGGGTAGGTTATCATCGATTATCAATTTTCCCTCACCTTGCTCTCAACCACCCGATGTCGACCACATTACAGAAGATGAAGATCCTTACACTCCCTCTATCAACCATATTCTCTGGAAAATTCAGAGAGTGTTCACTGTCATCAAAAATTAGTGGGATTATACTAATATTCTAAAGGATGTAATTAATAATGCTTGTGAGGAGATTAAAATCTCCATTGACATTGTGGTAAACTCTGTTAGGTATAACTCTGAGGCTGATAAGGAAGTAACCAACATTCTCAATGAGATTCGAAATATGCAGTAGTTCTTTTTTTTGGTCATCTTTTGGGGATCCTCTTGTTGGATCTTTTTGTACAAGGATGAGGATCCTTTCAAAATCCTAGCTTTATCCTTTATAAAAAAACTAGTTATGTACTAAAATTAGGTGTTTACATGATGCCCCACTTTGATGTGCCTATGTGTATATATGTTAAAGTAAAATAAATAAGCGGACACTCGTAGGGATTGATGAATATTTTGTAGTTTGAAACTATAAATGTTTTTAGGAGTCAATGTCTATATAGTAGTGCTTTGAAAGTCAAAATGAAAGAGATTACCTTATCATAACTTCTAGATCCGTCGACCTTCAAAACAATGAAATTTTTGTGATCATCAAAATATAATGTTGAATATTTGTACTCATGTGTTTGGGAATCCATGACCCAACAACAAGTATGAAGATAAGTGTAAGTAAAGATGTGAAAATATATATAATCCATAGTCAAAGAAACTAATGAAATCTAGGAAAACACAAAGATATGAATACATACACCAAGTTTTGTTCTTTGAAGTTTGTGCCAAATTTAACTCTAAGTGGGTATGTGGCTTATTAGGAGACCAAATTATATGAATCTAACTAGATATAGTGTGCATCACCTTGAAAGGAATTCATGCCTTTGTCATGTCTTAGGATGTCAAATGATAATCTAGAGATATAATAACTAGAATATTTTCCCCCATTTGAGGTGTGAAACAATTACGTGAATAACATATCTCAAAATAAAATGGATTGTGTTCACCATGTATATGATAGGTAAAGTAAAGCTTTATGTAAACACATATATTATATCATTATGATAAGCATGTATAAAATCATATAAAATTGTCCCCATACAGGATGTGCATAAGAAATGTAAGGATCATAGATAATTCATACCCTAAGTGGACAAGATATAAGTAGTTGTGTCAGGGAAAATTAGGTTTTCATCACATTTTACCTAAAATAAATAAGAATAATTTAAGCCTAATAAAGGTATTCCTAAATTATGTAAAGCTTGATATTCTAATATATTACACTACTCACAATTTAATAAAACATTATTAGTATTAGGTCATGGATATACTTGCAAAATAATTGAATGTAAGGTAAGAAAAATTGCCCAAATTGTGTATATAATTAGGAAAAACAGTTTTCAATGTGCTTAGTAAATTGTAGGATATGGAAATATACTCTAGATAACTTCATGGAAATTGGATAGTGCCATGGTTAAAACCAACCTAGGATTGATGAACCTATCCTTTGGATTTCGAACTCACTTTATTTTTTATGTAGGTTCCCTTATGTTTATAACCCTTCCTTCTGATCGAGAATCTTGTGATGACTGGAATTAAGTCAAATATTGTCCTCTTCTTTCTCAAAATGCTAAATTTTCTTATGATCTAAAAAGGTAGCCCTTTGAGTTATATTGAACCCAACCATCCTAATGGTTTAGCATTATCTGCATAACACTACTATGAATAGGCCTTAAACTCATGTATTTCTATTCCTATGTGGTTTAGGAGAACATGTGAATAAGATACGTAAAACTACATGACATTCGCCTAGTCCCAAATGATACAAGAATGCAAGTGTACTTCAAATTTAGACTATAAAACTTAGTGCTTAGGATCAAATGTGCACAAAAAGATACCTATGATTTTTTTGTGTGCCCCTTAACATGTCATTAGGGATTTATTTATATATACATTAACCTTAAATTAAGAACTTTATAACACACAAGAGACAAAAAAAACAATTCAAAAATATTAAAAAGTCGATAAGGAAAAGTTCACTTTTCAAATTTGGAATTTAAATTAACAAAAGATGGGTTTGTATTCCTTAGACAAGTTTGGGTCAAATTTTATTTTAAACATAAAAGAATAGTAAAAAAATACCAAGGTATGGTAGGAATCCCTTGAAATCTTAAAAAATAAGAATAATAAATATTAGAGAACTATTTAGGAGTGATAATGGAAGAAGTAGAAAGTCAAAAAGGAGTAAAAGTGACAATTATTCCTCAACTCCAATTAATACACTACATGCATAAAATTGTTACTCTTACATTTCCACCCTTGGCCATAAACTTACTCTATATTAGATATATTGAATATACTTCGCTTTTTCAATTTCGAAAAGGAGAAGAAAGATAAAGGGATAGAAGTTGTCGTAGAATGATTAAAGATTTTATTACTTAATTCATTCTCGTAATAAAATCTTTATTATTAATTTTCAATAATACTATTATTTTGTAGAAGGAACTTTTGGATATAAATTTCTATTTTGTTTGATTCTATATATCCTCCCTTGAGTTACAAACTCGGATAGGGATATTTAATCCATCTTATTCTTTATACAAGAATAAAAGTAGAAAATTGATCTAGCATCTTTTTTTCCTTTCGCAGTTGCAGGAGAATTAGAATAAGAAAAAGGGAAAAACACAAAAATATTAAAAAGGGTTTGTACTGAATTTGGGTATTTATAAATTCCCCTTAATCTAGAATTGAAAATTCTTGGTTAAAGGGAAAAGAAAAGTAAAAACGAATGTATGTGTTGTTTCAAGATTGATCCAATGTATTAGAGTGAGTCATACACAACTAGTAGTATGTGATCTTTGGTTGTCTTATAGAAAGTTTTTATTCTTACTTTTGGAGAGAGATATATAATTAGTTTCAAACTACTACTTTACATAGAGAAAAGTTGACTTTCTCTTACTTGTTTCTTAGAAAATAAACAAACAAGAATTCTTAAAAAATATGCCAAACGTGGTCCTCAAAGTGTCTTACCAAGGGTGATCCATACTTGTCTCCTAGCTAGAGATATAAGCAAAATTTATTGATTGTGATAGTGGTATCTAGTACTTTGTCATCATTGTGAAAGCTATAAATGCATGCTTTGAATCATGGTATTTTGAAAAATTTCCAATTATTAAATGTAACTTGACATTAAAAAAGATATATAAATGTGTATCCCAATGTGAATGATGGCAAGTAAAACAAATATATATAATTCAAGACACCTTGGTTTTTGTGTAGGTAAACATAAATAACCCTTATTTATTAAGGATGTTTTAGGGTATATATAAGGTGTTAAATGTCTCTTTTTAATCATTAATTTTCACAACTAACTTTCAAATATTGATCTCTTAATAAACACCATGACTTATTATTGATTATAATTATGACTAGAGTTGAGCATCCGAAATATTAGATCAATGGCAGAGGGCATCGTACAATGGTAAGATCTCAAAATATTGATTTTTAGTCATCTTAAGGCCTTTTTCTGAAATTCATTATTTATTGTCATGTATTTTTAAACATGATAGGGTAGTTTTTATGCTTTTCAAAACCTTCATTTCTTTTCCAAAACCATACAATATTTACTAAACACATTATGATGCCTTATAAAATAGTACAATGATAATGTCCCATATTTTTGGAATATGTCTAATGATATTGATGTTATGTATTTCATTTTTCATGTTTCTTGTTGATTTTATAAAGTATACACTTGTTATAATATGTATTTTATGATTTCAAAGATAGATGCACGCACACAAAAGTTTAGAAATGTCATCACATGCGACCATGGAGGGTTTGGGCCTATCTTTTATAGACATGGTCAGAGTTGATTTTTTGATTGAGTGGATCAAATTGAAAATTTTGTTATGATTCTAACCTCTATTATATGTTGAGTAAATGAAATTTATTTATTTTCCTAGATTATGTAAAATTATGATTCTTGGTGTTTGATCTCCTTTGGTGATTGCCTAGGGTTTATATAGAATTAAGTTAAATCTATTGATTGTATTCTCTAGTTTGTGTGTGGTCCAGTTTAAATAAAATTGTTTTCTATGCTTAGTATCAAAAGAGATTCTAGTTTTATTTTCTTCCTTACCCTTCCCTCATTTTAAGTTTTTGTGAAGTCCCAAATCACTTATTTCTATTAGAATCATTGTGAATATTAGTAGGATGAGATAAATCAATTTCGAATAGGTAAATCTTTCAAATTTTGTTAGTTCCTCCATGGGTTAACAAAGGGCACATAGTTTCTAATTGATTTATATGTCCATAATATTCCATACCTTGAATCTTATTTGTAACAGGGTTCTAAACGAGTAGGATCAATTTCTTTTCTCTTATTGGAAGTTGTGTAACAAACTTGCATCAATGGTATCTAGTATAGGTATCTATAAACTTAAACTTAGTTGAATTCATCCAAAATTTTCCTATGAAACTTGGTTGAAATGTGTACATACAAAACCAAGTATAATAATTCTTAACTTATATATATATATATATATATATATATATATATATATATATATATATATATATATATATATGATTTCATCAATCGATAGATTATGTTTAGACTAAATATTTATAATTATTGTTTTGATCTTTTTCTCCCAATAATAATCAATAAGATTTTAAATACTTAACACTTTCCATGATCGCATAACAAGTCACACCGACTCCATATAATTTTAACAATGTTTTTAATTTTTAAATAATACAATGATTAACTTATACCAAGTAATATATTGAATAACACTTTTCTCACAAAATCTTATTTTATTTCAAAGATTCATTAGATTCAAGAGGGATCAAAGTTAAAGAGGAAGAGGGAGATTGAAACATATTTATGACCAAATTTCAAATTTAGCTTATTGAACACCTTCTTTTAAAAAGAGATGAGAGTAAAAAAATTAATTAACACTTTCCCATTTACAATTTTTTTCCCACACCACTTTCAACACAAAATGATGGTTGATCACATTTGGATTTTATAATAAACCAAACTTTGCATCCACTTTCAATGAACAATTGATATATAATATTTTTAACAACTTAAATAAGGAGTGGGTACACATCATCCTCTTTTGAAAACTCTTACAAGAAAAGTATATTCACATTAGACAATAAAAATTCACAAGATACACTCCATGTGACCAAACACTTAATAAAAAATACAAGAACAAGCTCTCTTAGAAATCTCCTATTTTGCTCCAAGATTCTATAAACCTAAAACCAACAAAAAAACATGGCTCTAAGATCCAAACATTAATCCATTTATAAGAGAACAAGAGGATGATGCATGGGCATCAATGTATATACCTAATTTTGGCTTAATAGGATTGGAGTATGTTAAGAGGTTTAGGAAGCGCTTTAGTCCATGTGGACTCATGACATTGTAATAAGAGCCCATAATGGAGTTTCTCCAAAATAGATCATTGGAATATTTGAATAGTCTTGAGTCATGTTAGTAGGTTAATGTAGTCACAAAATCATGCACATTAAACATTATTTAGTTTGATTTTCATACTACTATTTAGAAGGTTTTGAGTGAATAAAGTAGTAATTAATCCCATCTTTTGGCCATCTTATTTTACTTTTATTTCTTCATTCTCACACATTTCTAGATACATGCCTAGTCAGTTTTGGGACTTTCCCATCATTTTAGCCTAAACACCAGGGCACCTTAACTCTGTAATGGGGCACTTTGGGTGCCCTGGTCCCACCTGGGGTGTCCCGATCCTTGTTTTACTTTCCCATCTCTTTTGGGCTCTTTTTAGCCATTTTTTGTACTTATCTTTTTCCTAGTTGGCCATGTTGAGGTTAATTACGAAATTAGAGCAAGAGAACCCTATAAATATAAAGTTATGAGACCATAATGAGGGTCCTAATGTCACATAATACTATCACTCCATCTAGAGTTGCATCCATTACATCACTTGCATCCACATAGTGTCATGCATCAAGGCTAGGAGATCTACATCAACACACACAACATAGGGGGAGGGATTATATTCTATTCCATGCACACATGCTATTACATTTTCTATAGTTATTATTGCTCGCTACTTCACAAAGTGTGACTGACACAAGAGCACCTAGGGCACGACATGCACACACACACAAAACTACATTTGGGTCAAATGTAGTGCAACACTCAATTTAGTAAGCCCACTATTATGGCAGCTGAGGTCAATCCGACCCATTCATTTTGATTTTTATTTTTAGGTTTTTGATACTTCTTTTCTTTACAAGTCATTCCTTCATCCTATATTATTTGCTACATCCATGGCGCATCCCTTGAAATGATTGAATATTTTACATCTTGCGACAGGAATATTTTAGATATCTTACGACATAAAGGAACCAGATTTTGAGCTTTTACAGAGACTAGGGCACCTATTCTACATACCATGGTGCCCAAGTACCTTCCTTCACGGGCACTCCAGGTCTCTTAGATCTTATATGACCTTTACTAGGGACTTCCGAGTGATCATTCTTGTTCCTTGGAATCCATATATGATCGAGACTGACAACTTACAAACACTAGTGACAAATAGCTTGACAATCAACTAAGTCCCTTTCCTTTTACATCTTTGCATACTTAGGGTTTTATTTCATTTAGCATAATTATTTAAAGTTATTCCATATTGTTTTAGCATATTTTACAACGTTTTAGTCCTCCTATATTAGATTAACTATCTTAGCATACATTAGTTTATCCTAATTTTAGTTAATCATTTTGGTGAACCCAACATTTCTTCATAGCACCTTCTAGGGTTTTGCATTTGCATTCTAGGGTTTCTTACCTTGTTAGGACTTCTTTTTCTTTACCATGGCTCACACTTCATGAATATTTTATTTTTAGCTCACCTTAAGGCCATAAATGATCACCTTACACATCCAAAGGATCAAGATCTAGATTTTCTTTTGCATATGGTTCATGAGGAAGTTGCTAACTTAGCGAAACTCAATCCATCTATCGCTATCACGATCGCCATTACCACTCAACAAGAGGATGAGCTTGCTTCGATAATTTTGAGCTCTCTAACATATGTTCCCATTTTTTCCCCTACTCCTACCAATCATTTAACTCCACCCTTAGTCTCTGGATGATCAATGAAAAGTCTCATTTTAGTACGGCAATCAAGACTTAACATCTCTTTACGCTTTCATGATCTCTAAGATCAAATATGTAAATTTCGTGCAACAAGCTAATTTTTTTCCTCCCATCTTTAGATTCTACCTTGTTATTACATACTCCATTTGCACTGCCATTTCTACTTATCCACTTCCTCTTAGCTTTGTCACCCCTAAGCTTCCCATCTTGAATGGGCATGGTGATCTACATTTTCATCTTCGATCCTTTCATGTCGCTTGCCTAGATTTTAATTGATGATCATATTCTCCTATCTAAAATATTTCCTCGTAGTCTCCATGACTATGCCATTTCGTTGGTTTTCAAGATTTTACATCCACTCCACTTCATTTACACATTTAGTCATGCCTTATTCCACATTTCTCCATCAACATTGGCTCTAATATTTCTTACGCTTAACTAGCGCAACTTAGATAAGGATCTAACGAACAATTCGCTAACTACGTTTTACGGTATAAGAACAATCTTGCTAAAATGAAAAATGTACTTGCCGACTCTGAGTTACAAGACTTATTTATTCACATTCTATTACCACCTCTATAAGAAAGTGTGTTATTTGAGACTTCTCCTTCATTTGACCACCTTTTTCATACTCTCAAGCTTCATGAAACTAAACTTTTATCTATCGGAAACTTAAGTATCAATAACAACCCTCATTTTCCACTCAATTCTAAAATAAAACACCATTCAAACTACTTACTGACCAAACCAATCAATGCCAAAGTTATTGTTAACGTTGTCACTCCTACTAAAGAGGTTCATTCCCCACCACCGTATGCGAGTGGCCTCCATTACCACTTGCACGTTTAACACTTTTCCCATGGCTCCACATCTTATCTTAAAATAACTTCTTGACACTAATCTTATTACTCTTCCCCCGCCACTCATATCTAGAACCATCATACCAAAAGGCTAGAGCTATAATGAAAACTTCCGTTGTGACTATCATCATTGTGTAGGCCATTCCACTAATAATAGAAAGTTCACTTAAAGCTCTATATAATCATTCAAGATCTAATTGGAAAAAATAAGCTTGACTTTCAATAATATGCTAACTCTACTCACACCAATAACAAAGGTAAACTTAAGCTCTTTAACAACCAAAGATTCCCAACAACGTGACATATAAACCACATATTCTTTTTGCTTTTGGTGCCTATGCATTTCTACTCATGCGATATCACCTCTCACCGAATCGGGGCTCTTTGACTTCCTCATTTCTAACATCGACACTTCACCCCCAGTTATTTTTTACCACCAACCCACACCGTTTGATTACCACATTTATGTTCACATCCAATCATTTACATATTCAGGAATCTCTTGGCTCGACCTCTATCAAAAACACTAAGGTTGATCCATCCTGCCTATTAGTGCATGTTCCATGTCCTTCTCTACGGTCTTTTAGTTATCCTCCATAATGTACCAATCAAGCTATTTGTTCCCATAATAGACCTTTCATGGTATGTCAAGTTACATGTCATGGTTGGCCCTCTCACTCTCCTTGTCCCTTTCCTCATTGGCCAAGTTGAGGGATGTGACATGATTCTTGGTCTAAATTGGATTCATTGATCCCAATCTATTATTTCCATGAACCACTTGTGCCTTAAATTTGTTTACAACAATCAAGTTATTTCCATTAACGCGTTCCTTCTTCACCTCATTATTGCCACCCTCTTTAATACTTCCCATGATGTATATCTTCTACTCTTTTACTCTTCCTCCACCTCATCACATCTCCTATGATGTTGCTCAAAATACACTCTACTCTAATTCACCTACTTTCTAGTGCACCATCCTCTACACTAATGATCAACTTCACTCCATTAGTCCTACACACCAGCAGAATATACCTATTCCTAGGACAATCACCACATCCAGGCCATGTCGATCACCACCTTGATTTATTCCACATGGATCGTCATCCCCTTTGCACATTTTTGGTTCACATTACCTCAATCTCCATCGCTAACGCACTTTACTATGCCACGATATTCATCTTATATCCATCCATCACATGTGTATAAAATTCATTCCCGATCATAGCGTTTATCTACCATACCACCATTACTTTGAACATGTCCTATGTGCTTTCATCATCATAGGCATCAACCGAGAACGGACTTTCCTCCTTCACCCTCATTGGTTAGTTCATTCATACTCACTTGGGGGGCATGACATCTCACCCCCCATTCTAACATATGTGCATCATCATCCGTCACTCTTCTTTCCTAGGAATTATTCTCATCCCACATTGTGGCACCGTCATTACCCGATGACACACTCTTGTGCTTCGGTTCACACTTGACTATTGAGGGATTACCATTACACTTGAACCCCACACCACACCATAGGCACTACATATTACATTTCATCCTACATTACACGTCATACACCATTCATTCTACACTTATTTCTACATTATGCTAGTCCTCATCTACACATTACATCTATGATGATATCTACGCACTTAGTCACATTATACATTACACATCTTCACCGTATACATTTTATATATATTATACTAGTCATCATTACATATGAGTCTAGTTTTTACATTTCATTCCTACATTCTACATTTTACTAGTCCTTACCCTACACACCACATACATTATTAGGCTATCCATGCATAACCTATACATAGTACCATCACACACTCGCATTTCCACATACATTCTACATACTACACTAGATTACATTACATATGGGTCTAGCTTTACATTTTATCATTACATATTCCATTTCTATCTACACCTATTATTGCACTTTACACATTACACATCCTACACACCCTACACATCCTATATTGCATTGCCCACACCGTGCATTTACAAAACCTACTCATCACATGGTCATTTATTCTCACTACCACCTATACTACATTGTTTTCTATGCGTGATGCACTCACTACCCTATGATGCACTTTAGTTCCTCGGTCCATACTTGATTATTGAGGGTTTACCAATCAAATGGACCTTACACTCACCATGTGACATTTCCTCATGTGACATTTCCAACTTAGTGACATACGCTTTAGGCTAAATCATCACCTATTCTATCATTTTGTAGTGGTATACACCTTAGGTTACATCACCACTCCCTCCTTTCATCTTGTAGTGACATACACTTTAGGCTAAATCGTCACCTATTTTTATCATCATGTAGTGATATATGCTTAGTGCTAAATCATCACTCATCCTATCATCATGTAGTGATATACGCTTAGTGCTAACTCATCACTCATCCATTCCTCTCATACACTTAGTGCTAAATCATCACTCATCCTTTCATCTTATAGTGATATACACTTAGGGCTAAATCATCACTCATCCATTCAATAAGTTGTGATATACGCTTTGGCTATAGGGTTCACACACATCTCTCCATATGTCCACATCTCATCACCACTACACATACACATTCATCGTAGATCACTAGACACAATGAACACTACTCGACCATTTCCCGATGACACACTCTCATTTACGGTTCATTCTTGACTGTTGAGGGGGAAAAAAAATGAACCTCATTACATACACTTCCATCCACTCAGGGGCAAATGACTCCTATCATTCCATCTTGCATTCCATGCCACTCATCCACAACATACTACATTGTCTTGGGGGCATTTACTCTTGTTTACTAGTGTTTTGCATGATCACTTTGCTACACATGTTAGATTGATCTCTTATATGTCATTATCTCTATCATACACACATGCACGTTCATGATTTTTTTAGTGTGATCATAGATACATGACTCTACATGCGGCATGGATGCTTGCCTTCTACCCTTCCTATATTGGTCACTGGGGCATCCACAATCATCTCATCTAGGTGTTATTGTTTCATTTTGTACTTAACATCTTATATTACTTTCTCATACACACTTTGACATATTGGTTATCGCTCTAACATGCTAACGGGTGTTCCATGTGCAACACTTGTTTTGTAGGATTATACATCTCCATGACTCCTTGTTTGTTTGTTTGTTTCTACTTGTCTTCCATTGTTTTGCCATTGTATGCGGGATTTTCCCTTTGTTTGTGTGCACACTTGTTTGTTGTTTGCAGCCATGATGGATTTGCATGTATTGTGACATCATGAGTGATGTCCCATGTTTACAAACCAAATTTTGTGCTTTTTGGGCAATCTATTTGTTTTTTACATGTTTACACTACTTTTTTTGGTAGTTATTACATTGTCTGTATTTTACACTTCTCTTATTGCATGCATGTGTTTTTAGACTAACACTTGTTTTGGCTAGCCATCCCCTTTTGTGTGCACCTTGGTTTCTACTAATCTCTTTCCCTTCCCCCTACGGGAGAGTTACACAAGTCAGAGTGCGGTAGGTCCTCTTTTGGGGCTGCATTCTCCTTTTGACATCACATGTGCCCCCAAAGAGGGGGCATCATTTGAGGGTTTCTACATACTAACACAACATTTACATCGGTTTAGTACAATGCACTTTCCGCCCTTGGCATTGTGGGTTTACATACAACGAGTGAGTTTATACCAATCTATGAACTCCATACATAGTGGCCTTTATAGGACATGGTGTCCTTTGGCATTTCTGGGAAGTAATTATAGGCTTAGGGTTACAGTGGGTGTGCCTCTCTACACTACTTTGGCACCAGTTGGCATTGGATCACCCAAAAAACTAGGACGCTATAGAGATATCTTCACACATTTCAGTAGAAGCGATTAGAGTTGGAGGATACAAAGCAGCTCCTCCCTACACTTCTTCAGCTAGGGTGGCGTGAGATCACCCAAAAAAATCATGGCAATATAGGATATCCTTCTACACCCTTTTCTCTCGACATGGATTAGGTGCACATGTTCCATTTACTTTTTCATGCAACATATATTTTACATAGCATTTGACATTTACATACATACATATTTGACTACTTGATCATTTTCTCCTTGCGGCCCTCCATATGATGAAACAAGCAGTCAAATTAGGGGCAACAACAACAATGATGACAATGCAACAACAAAACACCTGCAATGACACTTGCCTTTACTAACCATGCAGGTACACTACACCGCATCAACTACACACACGTTTTCACCCTAGGTTCACTCTCATCACTTTTTATGCACATTTTTCATCTTTAGAATCCATGCTCCTCCACTTTTTCTTTTGTCATTCCACACTTGAGTCTAGTCCATCGACACATCTCTACTACACTCTACATGGATATCAGGTATGCACTTCTATCTACTTTATGTTACCAAGATTTTGCTCACCAACATAAAGTGGGGAAAAATGTAGTCACAAAATCATGCACATTAGACATTATTTAGCCGGTTTTCATACTACTATTTAGAAGGTTCTTGAGTGAAGAAAGTAGTAATTAATCCCATCTTTTGGCCATCTTATTTTACTTTTATTTCATCATTCTCACACATTTCTAGATACATTCCTAGTATTTTTAGGACTTTCCCATCATTTTAGCCTAAACTAGGGGTTCTCATTGCTCTCTTTGGGGCACCCCAGGGTGCCCTAGTCCCACCAGGGTGCCCCGATCCTTGTTTTACTTTCCCCTCTTTTTGGGCTCTTTTATCTATTTTTCATACTTATCTTTTCCTAGTCGGCCATGTCAAGGTTAATTACAAAATTAGAGCAAGAGAACCCTATAAATATAAAGTTATGAGACCATAATGAGGGTCCTTATCACATACTACTATCCCCATCTAGAGTTACATATTCATATTCATCCACATAGTTCCATGCATCAATGCTAGGAGATTACATTTTCTATATTTATTATTACATTTTTATAGTTATTATTGCTCACTACTTCACAAAGTGTGACTGACACAAGAAAACCTAGGGCATGACATGCACACACACACTAGAACTACATTTGGGTCCAAAATGTAGTACAACACTTAGTTTAGTAAGCCCACTATGTTGTGGCAGCTGAGGTCATTCCGACCCATTCATTTTGCATTTTTATTTTTAGGGTTTTTATACTTCTTTGTCTTTTATAGGTCATTCCTTCATCCTATATCATATTCTAAATCCGGCGTAACCCGATAGATTCAGTGCAACAGATAAGGAATATTTTAGAATATTTTGTGACACTAAAGGAACCATATTTTGAGCTTTTACAGAGAGATCGAGCACCTATTCTCAGTAGACCGGGGCACCCCAACCATACCTTCCTTGGGTGCTCCGGTCTTTTTAGATCTTCTAGAGGTGACCTTTACAGGACTTTTGAGTGATCATTCCTACTCCTAGAATCCACACATTAGACTGTGATAATTTGTGATAGTCTTTGGAAATCAACTAAGTCATTTCCTTTTACATCTTTGCATACTTAGGGTTTTATTTCATTTAGTATAATTATTTAATGTGATTCCATATTGTTTTAGTGTATTTTAGTCCTCATATATTAGATTAACTATCTTAACATACATTAGTTTATCCTAATTTTAGTTAATTAGTTAGGTGATAGTTTGTTAGTATTTCAAATTTTGTATAAGCTTTATATGGATGTAATAATGTGTTCATGTCTTGAACACAATCTCTTGACCCTACCTAAGTGCAAGCTCACTAGAGTTGCTAAACCATGTGTGAGTTGGTTGAAAACCTAACTACTTTCCCCTCCTTAATAATGCATAAGAAAATTCAAATGAGGGCTTATTGTTGTTGAGGAGTAGAGGTTAAAGAGGGAGAATATATTTGTAATACAAACTTCAAGCTCAAGAAGATTTGTGAAAGTTCATTGTTTAAATCAAATACAGGCTTCTTGATTTAAAATTTGTGTTGAATGGTTATTATTTTCTTAGTTTGAAATGTTTTAGAGTTGTTGGGTTTCATATTTTCACTTGGGATGAAACCACAGTCAAGGAGAAAAGCAAGTCCCTCCTCTTTAATGGGAGAGGTTCCCTTATTGAAAGCAGGGGCAAAACCTATGTACAAATGCACAATCTTTCATTCAATGGTGGTTTCCTGATATCTTGAAATGTGTTTTATTGCCTGGGGAGTTATCAATATGTGAGGATAGAAGACTTGAAGAGAGGAGGGATGCAGAAGAAGGCAATACTTTCGGGGAAAGAGATGACAGAGAAAACCCTTATATGTATTGAGAAAATGAGATATAGAATAGAACCATTCACATTTATAATGGGCACAATCCATAGACTCAAAGTTCTTGAGATTGTATAAACTAGAACACAAAGTTTCTAAGCATGCAAGGATTAAATGATTCACAGATCAGAGCAAGAAGGAAAGAGAAATAGAGGAAAAGGGGAAAACCTTTGTATTGATTTCTTCCAATTCAAAATTACAGTTTTAGAATATCAAAATTCCAACCCGTATAATGGATTTGAAAGCTCATGATATAGCTCGCAAGAGATGGTTACAACTTCCTCAAGCAAGCAAGAAATAGTTACAACTTATTCCAATCATCCACGCCCTTTCAAATTCTTGATTTGTAAAGAAACATTAATGGTAGAAAAAATAGTTTTTAAATATACATTACATTATTTTTCCAGTTAAAACATGGGCCATTCAATTTGCTTTTACAACTTCAAATTTGGGCCACCCACGTGGAGAAATTTTGATTTTTCCTTTGGAGCGGTGACACATGACGCTCTTTTGCATTTTTTTGCCTTTGAAGCTATTTCTTGCTTGACCCGACACATGGAGAGCTCTCATTTGAGTTTCCTTTATTCTTAGTTGAGTCGACCAATTTACTTCTTGACTTATATTGACCTTTGTCTCTAGACATGTGGTGAGTTGTTGCTCATTTAAGTTTCCACTTTGGAAGCACCTCCTGAAATTACGCCTGGTGACATGTGGCTCCTTCCGCCAAGCCTAGAATTTTCAATGGCTAACTCTACCTCCTCATTTTGACTTCAACCACATGGTGTCTGGGCACTACTTCCATACTTACCCCCTTTGATTTCACTTTTGAAAATGTGTCGTTGCGGCACGTGGAGGCCTCCATTGTTCCCTACTGAGAAACATGACCAAAGCATGTATCCAATCAGAGATGCCCACGTACTACCCATGGATGTTGGGGAAAATTTAATGGGAAGATATGCCTATTATTCCCCGACTAAGGGAAGAAAATAAAAATAAGGAAGAAACTTCACCATTACGCCCGACTTTTAAATTGTTCTCCATGAATGGGAAAATCTGCAAACAATGCCAGGATTGACATGATCCAATACTCCAAGGTACAGACTCAAAATTTTTGAAACTTGACTTCAAAAGAGGGGAATTTTGAGGATGACAACAATGTTGGCTCTTTCTGGGGATGACTTGGCTTGGAACAAAGACACAAGGCAAGATCAAGAACTGTAGATAACTCTAGGAAAGAGGACCAATGTCCTTATCCATTGGGCAAAGGAGTCAAAAACAAAACCAATACAAGGCAACACACACAAGATGGGAAAAGAAACAAAACAAACCAAAAGGGAAGAACAAAATGAAACACAAAGGCGACCCAAACCAAAACACTGTATAGATATACAGAAGGACCACCTAGTCACCTAGGACTTGAACAACTTTAGATACTTCCCACTATAAGGAAGTGGGAGAGGAGAACCATCCATGTAATCTAGATAAAAAGAGTTCTCTCTAGCAAAATGTCTGATTCTAAAAGGACCAAGCCAAAGAGAATCAAACTTACCATGGCTTCCTCGTGGCTCATGTCTTTTGTCCCAAAGCAACACAATGTCTCCCACTTGGAAAACTCTAGGGTTTGGCTTTCTTGTCAAACAAAGCCTTCACTTTCAACTAATGAGTGCTATCCTATCAACCACTTGCAATCTGTCCTCATCAAGCTTCTGAAGGTACAAAATTCTCTTGTCCAAAGAGCTACTGAAACTTGAATCTTCAATGGTTTTCATCAGATGCAAGGCTGACAATTCCACCATGACTGGTAGTTGAGCTTCCACACCATACACCACTTGGAAAGGAGACATTCCAATTACTCTCTTGGGTGTAATTATATCATCCCAAAGTGCATCATATAGCTTCTTATGCCAATTCTTTCCGAGAATCATTTACAAGATTTCTAACTATGCTCACCAAGTTTTTGTTTATTGATTATTCCCTCCCATTCCCTTGGGGTAGTAATTTGAAGAATGAGCAAGTGAGATCCCATACCTATAGCAGAAGTCCATCATCTCAGTAGAAGAAAATTTTGAGGCATTATCAGTCACAATTTTGTTTGGTACCCCAAACCTTATCAATATGTTCTCCTTAAGGAAATTACAAACTACCTCAGAAGTAGTGCTCTTGATCGGGATGGATTCCACCCATTTGGTGAAGTAATTTGTGGCAGTCAACACATGGGTATGCCCAACACTGGAAGATGGATTGAGTGTTCCAATAAAGTCTAAACCCCATTGTTGAAATGGCTCTTCAATCACTACAGGCTTGAGAGGAAAAGCAACCAACTTAGGTCTTCAAACAAACGTTTGGCATGCTTCACATTTACCAACCCATTTTGATGCATCTATGAAAAGAGTGGGCCAATAATAACCAAGCACAAAGTATTTGATGAAAACCGCACAATGAAATAAGAAATAAACACCGAATATGATAATATCAAATTTAAAAATTCATCCAGGATGTGAATTACAATGATAGAGTTTACATTTTATAATGTTTGATCTTCTACAAAGGTGGAGTCAAACTTCATCTTCAATCCCTCATATCACTCTCCATGAATATCTCAAACTTATCCTTAGGATCTCTCACATCCCTCACACACCAAAATAGCTACGTGAGTTGTTTATTCAACAACTTCACTCACACACAACTATTAACTATATTATTAATATGAGTTGTATTAACTCATTATTAATAATATTACAATTTATTAATAATGTCACAATATATTTGTAACATTCACTCCCCTATTGTTAACATTATTAATTCCTAATATACACTCCCCTAATGTTGACAAGGTAGAAAAAATAATCACACTTCCTTCTGCAATTTGTCTGCCTATGCGTGCTCATGATCTGGATGGTTTTGTAGGACAACCAACAACCTGCAAGGATGGTTTTCCAAGGACAACCAACAACCTCAACAAATGATGGTTTTACAGAAAACCAACAACCTAAAACAAAGGATGGTTTTATAGGACAACCAACAACCTAAAACAAAGGATGGTTTTCTGGTAGAGACAACCAACAACCCAAATACCATCTTTTTTTTTTTTTTTTGCTTTCATCTGTTTCACTATGTATTTCCTTTAGGAATATGTAGAACCAATGCTCTTGAATACAAACTGAATAGAGGAAAATTAAACATTGAGACCATGTTCCAGTTCCCCCTCAATGTGAACATTTCACTTATTCAAATAGGAACTCTGAAATCATACTGCAAATAAGAAATAAAATAAAACACACATACACACACACATTTGCCACCACAGGCTTCATGAAGCCCCTAGCTCATTGTTGACTCATGAGAGGTCGATGATTGACCTCGAGCCTCTGTTGCCTCTATCTTCCATGAAAATGCACTCTTTACTTAATACAAGAAGTCTTCATCACTTTCTTTGAGCATTTGTTTCCTCATTATCAGAGTGGGGAGACTTCATATCCCAATCACTTTCTTCATCTTTGTTTTCAGAAATGAAGGCTTTATCCTTCAATTTACCATCAAGTAAATCTTGTGCTCTTTTCTTACAATACATAATACCATGTCCAGGAACATTACAATAGTGACAAAGAAATTTTGTGGAACTTTGGAGGTTGATTTTTGTTTAAAAGAAGGTTTGAATCTTCCTTTAGCATATGATTTGTTTCTAACATACATTGCAGTTTCTTCTAGATCAATCTTCTTGGTTCTATTTTCTTCTTCTATCATAGAAGAAATTAAATCCTCTAGACTCGGATTTATTTTGCTCAAAGTGAAGACCATATTAGAATAACTAGGAGGCATGTTATTAAGTAATACTACTTTTGCATCATCATCAAGCACATCAACTTTGATTCTAACTAATTGATTTGAAATAGAATCAAAACTTACTTTGGTATGTTCCACCATAATTTCTCCTTCATTTTGAGTCCGAAAACTTTTGCTTGAGTGCCAAATTTGTTTTTGTTTGTGACCTTGAATGTTTGCTCAATGTCGTTTAGATCAAATGTGATGTCTTTGTTAGATCTATGTGATGCAGGTAGGCATAAGATAAACCTAGGCCAATAATCGTTGTTGCTTTTCAATCCTTGCTTTCCCATTTTGCTGATTCATCTACGTCATGTGGTTTATTGATTTTTCTTTCTAAATCTCCCATTCTTTTAAATCAACAACAATTAAGTTCTAACTAGCTTATCACGTATGGAAATCTTTGCCTTGAATTTTTTCAATTCAATTCAACTTGTCCATGTTGATTTAAAAAATTAGGCGTCGGATTCCATGACTCAAAATGCATCTGCAAATTTTTTTCACAACAATTTTGATATGATCAATGCAAAGAGCTCAAAAAAACACACATTTTAAAAAAAACATCATCTTAATCTGAGTTACCAACTGAAAGTTATGGTAACTACAAATTTTAAATCCAACATCTTTCTGGACCCCTTTCCAAAAGTGGAAGTTTTTTCCTTGTGTTTTTTCAACTACGTCCAAAATGACAAAAATGGAATAGAAGATTTCTAACTCACGATTTCCATGATTGCGTGAAAAAAAAACATGAATAGAATAGTGACACCATGAATAGAATAGTGACACCAAAGGATAACAATAATTATAACTCACAATTTTCGCGATTAGGTGAAAATACAGTGATGCCAAGGGAGTAGATCACGATGGATGGCGAGTGTGTACCAAACACAGTAGAAAATGTCATGTAGTAGAATGGGCACTAGAGAATACGCTAACCAAAATCAATTGTCCACCATTTCGTTGTGATAGATTTGCACGCGGGCTTCAATGGTGGATGTTTGAAATGATTTGACTACATGGAATATGGATCAGAAGCAGCATCTAATACCATTACCATAAAAATCTCCATAGTAAAATAAGAAATAAACACTGAATATTATAATATCAAATTTAGAAATTCATCCTGGGATGTGAATTACAATGATAGAGGTTACATTTTATAATTTTTGATCTCCTACAAAGGTGGATTCAAACTTCATCTTCAATCCCTCATATCACTCTCCATGAATCTCTCAAACTTATCCCTAGGATCTCTCACATCCCTCACACACCAAAATAGCTACGTGAGTTGTTTATTCAACAACTTCACTCACACACAACTATTAACTATATTATTAATATGAGTTGTATTAACTCAATATTAATAATATTACAATTTATTAATAATGAAACAATATATTTGCATGAAGTATTTTATGAGCTGTTACAGGAGAGTAGAAATGGCCTCCACAAGCATGGTCATGAAAAGCAGAGAACGACTTCTTTTGTTGCTCCTTGTCTACACATTTCAAAAACCTTCCATATATGCCTTGTTTGAACAAATAATTCTCCCATAACACATATTGTGTAGACCTCAGTTTGATGGCTCTCTTCTCTTTGGCACTCAAGTGAGATGGACACTCTCCATAGGTCAGAAAGTGAGCAATGTTAGCATACCATACATCTGTCAAGCTGAGGAAGAAAAAACAGGACATCAACTCCATCTTTGGAAAAATCCTTGGCAGCTCCTTCAGCAATGAGTTCACACAGGCCCTTACCTCGAACTAGCTTTGTTGGCCTGATATCAAGATCATACTCTTGACACCTTTGCTACCCAATTACCTCTCTTGGTTCCAAATTCTTACTGAGTAAGAATGGATTTGATTGTTGTATCAGGCACCAACACCACAAAATGAGAATTAAGGATGTAAAACCTAAATTGCTTGACAACTTTGACAACTACAAAAGCATGTTTCTCCATCATAGTGTACTTCATATCATGATTTTCAAGACATAACTCATGAATTCAATTGGGAGCTCATGATCTTCAACATTCTTTTGGGATAACACAACAACTAGGGTATTTTTAGTGGCATAACAATAGATAATGAAATCTTTGCTAAAGTTAGGGCACACCAAGATTGGAGTCTTTGCAATAGCTTGTTTAATGTCCTCAAATGATTTCTTCCCTTTAGAGGACCAACCAAAAGTTTTCTTCCCTTGCATCATGTGAGCAATGCTCATAGTAAGTTCTACAAATTTAGGATGAATCTCCTTAGGAAATTGATCTTACCAAAGAAAGAATGGACACCTTTCTTACTTGATGGAAGAGGAATTTGTTGGATAGCTCTGAACTCTCTCCGGATCAATCTTGATCCCTTCCTTTGAAACAATGTGTCCCAATAGCTTTCCTTCATGACACAAAACATAGACTTCTTAGGGTTTAAATAAATTCCATGCTCTCTACACTTCTATAATATTATTTCAAGGTGTTGGAAGTGATATTTTTCTTGCTTTAGAAAACATTGTCAAGTCATCCAAATACACAACAATGCATTTCCCTTTCAAAATGCCAAAATCCAAGTCCATGGCCCTCTGGAAAGTAGCACCAACATTGATGAGACCAAATGGCATCCTCTTGTATGCAAAGGTGCCCCAAGGAGTAGTAAAGGTAGTCTTATGTTGATCAGCAATATTCACCTCTACTTGATTGTACCTGAGAATCCATCTAACATAGATAGCATCTCCAAGCCTGTGACAACTTGTAATACTTGGTCCATCATGGGGAGAGGATAGTTGTCCTTCAAAGAACCTTGATTTAGATTTTTGAAGTCCACACAATCAGATCTCACCATTCTTCTTCTGACAGGAACTATATTAGCAATCCATGTTGAATGGTGGATGGGGAAGATGATCCTAGCCTTCAGAAGATTTTGTATTTCTTGGAAAATTGTATCAACTATCTTTGGATTATATTTCCTTTGTTTTGTTTGAAGGGTTTGATCCTAGGCTTAAGAGGAATGAAATGTTGCATTTCTTTAGGCTGAAAATCCTTAAGATCATCATAAGAGTAAGCCAGAACATCAACATACCTTTTCAATAGATTCACCACCTTCTTTTTCTCTTCCTGAGTGCAGCATTTTCCAATGTTGACCATTTTGGGATCATCAAGACTCCCAATATTCACTTTCTTAGTCTCAAATTATTGCTGGCTCCTTGGGAAACTTTAGACTTCATATATCTATCATGTTTATCAAAAATATCCTCCAAAATCACTAGCCCTTTAGGAATTTTGTTTCCTTTCAGTTTGATGCATCCATCTTGATCCATCTCTTCTTTGACACCCTCTTCATTTGATGACACACACTCTCTAGGTAGATTGTCACTTCCTTCAAAGTACAACTGATCAAAGTTGTCTCTAAGCTCCAAGAAAGAAAGCAAATGCTGGTCATCATTAAAAACTTGCCAATTATTTGCATTGTCAGGCACACTGGGTCTATGGATCATCTCAATGGTGAATTTCTCTGAGGAAAATCAGGATGAGGAATCAACAAGGACCCAAAACAACTAGAGAGTCATCCCTAGTGTTCCTTTCCCTTGGCACAACTTCAATGGAAAAGCATCAAGGAATTCAATGGAATCCCAAACCAGATTCCTATAGTGCTTCAACCTTCTATTCTTTACTTGATAAAGGTCTCTAACTTGTTTTACAATTAACTCTACATCTCCATGAGCAAGAAGGTTCTTCACTCCCATTTCCTTCGCCATGCTCAACCCAAGAATAAGGGCCTCATACTCAGCAGTATTGTTGGTATTTTCAAACTAAATTTAAAGGAGAAAGGATGAACCTTACCCCCAGAGAGAAATGAGCACTACACCAGCTCTAGAACTAGCTGAAGAACAACTTCCATCAAACTCCAAAGTCCACACACCATTAGGATCAAGCAACACTTCCTTTGATAGACTTTTCTCCTCTTGTGACATGATCATGTAGTTCCCATGCCCAATGTCTTCATACAATATTTGTGCTTTAGGATCATCTGTCTTTTACACAATATACTCTTCTTGTTTCTCAGGTAAAATAACTTCTTCATCTTCCCATTGATAGGGATCAAGGCATGTGACCAATCCATTTGGATTTCCCTCCTACCTCCTTACAAAAATTTCTACTTAGCAACAACCCATATGAAGGAGGAATATCAACTACCAAAATGGTGGCTAAGACCTTTTTTTCTGGAAAAGCAACAAAAGCTACTTGTGCATCTTTAATTCTCCCACCAAAGGTACTTTCTTACTCTCCATGGAATAGAAAGAGCCATAAGTGTGGGTTAGGTTAGACCTAAAGCATGAGCCACTTTTGCAGGCATTACATTATCTGATGCTCCTAAATCTATGACACAGTTACTGAGTTTGTGGCCAGCTATGAGAAGAGTCACATAAATGGTTCAATTTTCTCATTAGGGGAAGTGACTGCAGCCATAAGGCTTGATTGAGGTGAGGAAGAGGAGTGGGAAAAAGGCCTTTAGAAGAATGGGTTGGGGTTTTAGATTTTGAATTTACAAAGTAAACATTTTGGAAAAGGCTTTAGGATGGGTTTGATAGAACTTTGCCTCATAAAATCTGAATCTTGGTCTTTTTAAGATGGTCTATAATGTCAAAAGATCTAGATGTGGATGGGGAATCACTACTAGGAGTAGGAGGAGCTTTTGATCTATCAGCTTTATCATTTGTTGGACAAGAATTCTCAGAAGTAGAAGTAGAGGGAGAAGGACTAGTAGAGCTTACCTTTTGGGTGGAAGTAGTAGGAATAGGAGCTCCTCTTCTTGCAATCACCGGATGGTGATGGGGTACTCCTTGGATATTTTTGTAGGTTACACCACTTTTTCCTTTTTGTTGGTCTACTCTCGGTCATAAAAATATGACTCACTATTCATCTCAGCCACTACATCATCATAGTCATCTTCATCATCCACACCTTCAGTGGTGAGGAAATGAACTCGAGAACCACCAGGATCCTCCAGACTCTTCATTAACTTCCTCTTCTTGTTCATCATAGAGCCCATTTTCTTCCTCATCATCAAGCTCAAGAACTTCACAAGTAGCATTAACAGGCACCTTGAGGGTGGACCTTGATAGCTTGAACCTGGTTTGAGAAGAGGGCAAGTGGTTCCTAGGTTGAAAGTTCTTCCTTGGAACATCTTGATATGGAGCATGCTGAGCCAATTGTTTCTTGATGGCAATGAGGTCATTAGCCAAATTTTTTACACCAACTGATCTACATTACCTCTAGGAGAAGGGAAGAAGAAGATGTTTTGGATTTGAAAGACTCCCTTTTCAGCTTGCCAGACATGATCAAGTCATCTTCCACACTGATAACCAATCTTTGATCAACATCCAAAGTTGTAAGATTTTCTCTCCTCAGGGCATAGCTTACTTCTGAAATTGAGCATTCAAGAAGAAACACTTCAAATCGATCAACAGGCCTAGTATTTTGTGGAATCTTGTTAATCAACTTGTTGAAATTGGCCACAAATTCTCTCATAGGCTCATGTGGCTCCTTCTTGATTTGAGAAATAAGAGCTAGCAAAAGCATGCACATCTTTAGCAGGTTTGAAACATGCTGCTCAAATTTAGTTCTCATAGTATTCCAATCGATGATGGTCCCAAAGAGGAAGATGGTAAAACCAATCTATAACATTATCTTCAAGGTCTTCACAAACAACCTAACAGACATCCTCATGTTCAACTCCAAGGACCCCACATGCAACAATGAAGGCTCTCAATGTGTTCATTAGGGTGTACTTTTCCATCACCTCTAAATTTGGGAAAATTCTTCTTGTTACCCCTAGGTAACTCATGCAATGGTTGAGGAAGAGCCAGAGGCCCAACTCTTTGTCCCCAAGGCCGAGGTGCTACCATCCTGGAAATATTACTTGAAGTGGAACTAGAGACACTAACAAGAATTAGGGCACGGAGATTAGGGCTAAGTTGTGCTTGAGGAATGCTACTACCAAAAGCTCTATCTTCAACAAGAGGTGTGCTTGTGGAATGAGCTCTTCTATTTCTTCTTGTTGGAGGAAGTTGAAAACCTTGTTGATCCAGGAGTTGAAATTGGGGATCTTCAATTCCAAGATCCCTTCTACCATGAGTATATCTTAGAGTCGCCAGATCAAATAAATGATCAAATTAGTTGTTCTTTTTAGAAAGGAAATTTGTTGAACAAATCCCAGTGAGTCACCAAAAACTATTGGGTTTCAGATTTGCACTTGGAATGAAACCACAGTTAAGGGACAAACAAGTCCCTCCTCTTTAATGGGAGAGGTTCCCTTATTGAAAGAAGGGCAAAACCTATGTACAAATGCACAATCTTTCATTCAATGGTGGTTTCTTGATATCTTGAAATGTGTTTTATTGCCTAGGAGTTATCAATACATGAGGATAGTAGACTTGAAGAGAGGAGGGAGGTGCAGAAGAAGAAATACTTTAAGGGAAAAGAGATGGCGAGAAAAACCCTAATATGTATTGAGAAAATGAGATATAGAATAGAACCATTCACATTTATAACATGCAAAATCCACAGACTCAAAGTTCTTGAGATTGTATAGAAACTAGAACACAAAGTTTCTAAGCATGCAAGGATTAAATGATCCATGAATCGAGCAAGGAGGAAAGAGAGAAACATAGGAAAAGGGGAAAACCCTTGTATTGATTTCTTCCACTCAAAATTACAGCTTTTATAATATCAAAATTCCAACCCGTTACAATGGCTTTGAAAGCTCATGATATAGCTCACAAGAGACGGTTACAACTTCCTTGAGCAAGCAAGAAACAGTTACAACTTATTCCAATCATCCACACCCTTTCGAATTCTTGATTTGCAAAGAAACGTTAATGGCGGAAAAACCAATTTTTAAATACACACCATTACATTATTTTACTAGTTAAAACATGGGCCATTCGATTTTCTTTTACAACTTCAAATTTGGGCCACCCACATGGGAGAAATTAATTGGAGCGGGCCTACGGACGCCTTTTGCATTTTTGCCTTTGAAGTTACATACCCGAGGCTAACACGTGGAGAGCTCCGCCCGATTCCTTTATTCTTAGCTAAGTCGAGGCCAATTTCCGCTTGACTTATATTGACCCCTAGACAAGTGGCGGTGACACTCATTTAAGTTTCGCTTTGGAAGCGCCTCCTGAAATTGCACACAAGGGATGCGTGGCTCCTTCCGTTGGGCCTAGACTTTTCAACAACCAACTCGCCTCCCTATTGACTTCAACAACATGGCAAGATGGCACTACTGAGACCAACCCTTTGATTTCACTTTAAAATGCGCATTCACGGCACATGGAGGCCTCCGCTATCACTTGAAACATGACCATACTTATCTAATCAAAGATGCCCACGTATTACCCATGGATCATGGAGGACTTGGGAAAAATTTAACGGGAAGATATCTTTGACTCTGAAGTCATTCCCAACTATGGGAAGAAAATAAAAATAAGGGAAGAAACCTCACCATTATGCCCAACTTTTAAATTGTTCTCCATGAATGGGAAAACTGCAAACAATGCCAGGCTTGATGCGATCCAATACTCTAAGGTACAGACTCAAATTTTCAAAACTTGACTTCAAAAGAGGGGAATTTTGAGGATGACAACAAGAGTGAAACCTTTTTGGGAATGATGTTTGCATATTTCTCCAGTGTGAGGAATATTTTATGGCCTTACGGATAAGGAGATTGAATTCAAGCAACGGGAAGTTGTTAAAAGAACTTTACCATTTAATCACATAATTGAAGGTAGTGATTTATGAAGGTTTTACTCAATGAATTTACATTTACAATATAATAGTCTAATCTATAGATGGTTATGGTAATTAACGTGTGTGTGGATAATGGAGGATGGTGTATTTGAAACTATAAAGGATGTTATAAACCCTAAGGAAGAGGTTGGAACTTAGTATTAGTAATTCTTTAAATACAATCCCTTTGACAATCTTTTCTTAATGTACATATAGTCTAGTTAAGGAGGTTATCATGTTATATGAGTAAACTTGGTGATCAAAGAAGATATGGCGAGGAAGTTGTAAGATTGGATTTAACCCTTGAGAGCGTAAATTGTTTTAGTTAATCAATTATTCACAAAAACCATAGAGGTCAGCTGTTAAAACTGCATAAGACCTTGTAAACTACTATGGTTCAAGGAAGAAACATAGATAACTTGATTTCTAACCATATAAAAATCCCAAAAATGGATAGGAATTGAAGTAAGGGCTTGTAGGAGTGAGAAGAATCTTAAAGGATGGTGAAGAGATTTAATATCTTAAAACATGATCGGAAGATAGAGCCATGCAATAGACCTTGTTTGAGGGCTTAAAGAGTTTTTTTGTCTCGGTTATTTTATTTCTTGTCAATCTTAATTAAGTTATTATGACCCAAAGGAGGATTGAAAATGCAGGAAGGCATGATGAACAATGTTATTTTGAGAGAATTTGATGTTTAAAGAGAAGGTAAACAATCACATTACTAATTAAACAAAACTGGGACAATCACATTGAAAGGAAAGGATAATTATCTTTGAGAAAACTCAATGGGAGATGGATGTTGATTAAAAAGGAATAAAAATGTATATTGGTAACCTTGAAGAGTGAAATAAACCTTCAAAGAATCACAATCTCCATGAAAACTTGACAATTATGCCACCATACAATCATAAGGTCTAGTTAGAGGTATTGAGATCTTGAAGGAAGAGTTATGGTTGGAACTCCGCCTTTACCGCCACCTCCGCCCTTTGAAAATTTTCCCCACATCTCTCTTTCCATCCCCACTTGGGAGGAGGTAGAAAATTAGTTTAAGAAAAAATCCCCTAGTTGGGACATTCCGGATGTCGGCGAGGACCTCCCGGGCTCGGGTTGGCATTTAATGATCATGATCCTCCTACTTCGGGAATGTTTGTTGTTCTTAACATAATTTTATGTTCGATGGTTTCTGATCCGTTGCCTAATTCATTTGTTTTTGTCCTAGGCTCGGCCTAGTTTGTTTGTTTGTGGTTTTGGGGCATGCTCTCATACCGCCCACTTTTTTCTAAAAGCTATCTTGTATCTTATTGCATTAATATAATATAAGATCTCTTTTCATAAAAAAAAGATGAATTGGATAGTGGAAGTGGTATTAATAAATTTGGTCCATATTATTAGAAATAATCTAACACAATATCATAAAAACACATAATATAAAATTCATCTGGGATAATTTATTCATTGATAGAGAGTTACATATATAGATCAATTAACCCCTACAATGGTGGAGTCAAACATGATCTTCAATCCCTACAATCTCTCAAACTTATCCCTAAGATATCTCTAGCTAATCTCTAGGATATCTCTCACACTAAAATAGCTACGTGAGTTGTTCTCACAACTCACCAATAATAAAACTATTACAACTATATTATTAATATGAGTTTTATAAACTCATTATTAATAATATTACAATTTATTTAATAATGTTACACAATATTTTGGTAACATTCACTCCCCTATTGTTAACATTATTAACTCCCAATATACACTCCCCTAATGTTGACATGGTAAAAAAACATTCACACACTTATCTACAGTATGCTCACCCATGTGGCATGCCCAACTTGGCTCATGACCTTGATCAAAAGAAAGGGCTTTTATAAATTAAGAGGGTATGAAGGATTTTGGAGGGCAGGCTCTCTCCTTCCATGGTTTTAAATAGGTTTACCACAAACCTTGACATGACAGGAACCATCAATTGTCCACCTCATGTGGTTTTCGATCTTCCACAAACCTTTTCAAGATCCACAAACTGACTTACATTGGTGTTTCTGATCTTCTGCAATGTTCTGACATCAAGAGAAAATATAGGAAATATCACTCACGTAGCTCACTTATTACAATAGTTGAACAGGTATGATTCATCTATTTTTATTTGTAGAAAGTAAACACACAACTAAAATAAAATGCCACAACAACATTGTGCGGCCCCATCGTTTGCGGCTGACGAGAGGTCGCTGATTGACCTCCTTCCTCCATTGCCTCCTTCCTCCATGTAGATGATACTTATTTAGTAAAGAAAATCTTCAGAATTATAACCATTGTCATCATTCATTGGTTCTTCCTTATCATAATATTTTTCTTCATCAAAACCATGACATTCTCTTGTAGTTTCCCATCAAGTAGGTCTTGAGCTCTCAGTTTATAGTTTACAACCATATGACCAAGTTGTTTACAATAGTAGTAGATAAATCACTTTTTTGAATCCTTGAAGTTGATCCTTGCTTGGAAGAATATTTAAATCTTCTTTTAACAAATGATTTGTCGTCTTTATTTTTTCCATACAACACACTTTCTTCTAGATCAATATTCTTATTTTCTTCATCTATCAATGAAGAAATTAGATCTTCTAGGCTAGGATTTATTTTGCTTAGTGTAAAAACCATGTTGGAATAACTGAAGGACATGTTATTTAGTAATACAAATTTTGCATCATCATCAGGCACATCTACTTTTATCCCTGCTAATTGATTTAAAATGGAGTGAAACTTACTTATGTGTTGCACCATGTTGTCACTTTCCTCCATCTTGAGTCCAAACAATTTCTGTTTGAGAGATATTGTTGCGCTTCCTGTTTGGGATCCAAAAAGCTTGTTCAATGTAGTCCATATGACATTTGAACTTTTTGATAAGTCTATATGATGCAAGTAAGCATCAGATAATCCCAGGCCAATAATTGTTGTAGCTTTTCGATCCTTGCTTTCCCATTTGGTGGCTTCATCTGCATCAGTTGGTTTTGGTATTTTACCATAGGCTATTTCCCACAATTCTTTGTTAATTAACAATAATTGGGTTTGAACTTGCCAGGTATGGAAATATTTACCTTCAAACTTTTCAATATGACTTAATTTTTCCATTATGGGTGTCGAACTCAGTCGAAAATGCACCCTTACAATAAACTAAAAAAATGAAAATAAAATTTTATGAAATTTTATTTTCGATTGACAATAGATAGCATATGATCAATGCAAAGAGCTCAAAAAACACACATTTAAAAAAAAAACATCATCTTAATCTGAGTTACCAGTAGAAATTTATGGCAACTACAAATTTTAAATCCAACATCTTTCCGAACCCCAAAAACCCATGGATGACATAAAACTTGTGTTTTTTCAAATGGAAAAATGGCAAAAAACAAATAATCACAATTTTTTTTCTTTTTCTTATACACATAGAAATAACTTCACCGCTCAGGGAACTCGCTTTCCACGATTGGATGATTTGTCAAGGAACTCATCAATTTAAAATCATTCGCACACGCATGTGTAAATTCGGGAAATGGTGAAGTCCGACTTGTCAAAATGTGGATGAATGGAACTACATGAGTCCACACTTTAAAAAAAACTCAATTGCACAACGATGAATGCAAATTTGTTAGCCAAAACACAAAGTGAGAACAAAACATGAGCTTACATGTACATATAACCTCCCAGTCATGCATGTAGTAACAAAGACTTGGATCCTTCACAAATACGTATGGAATGCTTGACTCTCATTGCTGGTCACAAGAACCCTAGTGCTCTGATACCAAATAATAAATTTGGTCTAGATTATTAGAAATAATCTAACACAATATCATAAAAACACAAAATATAAAATTCATCCTGGGACAATTTATTCATTGATAGAGAGTTACATATATAGATCAATTAACCCCTACAATGGTGGAGTCAAACATGATCTTCAATCCCTACAATCTCTCAAACTTATCCCTAAGATATCTCTAGCTAATCTCTAGGATATCTCTCACACTAAAATAGCTACGTGAGTTGTTCTCACAACTCACCAATAATAAAACTATTACAACTATATTATTAATATGAGTTCTATAAACTCATTATTAATAATATTACAATTTATTTAATAATGTTACACAATATTTTGAGGTCTAGGAAGAGCATTCGAGTGTTAAGAAGGAATTGTAATTTGAGTTAGTTGAGTAGTGCTCAAAGATGTAACTAAGTGAATATAGTTATTGAAGGAAGGTAAGAAAGGGAATGAGAAGGTGAAATCAATATTAGAACCAAAAGAATAAAGAAAAACATAGTTGAGAAGGACCCAACTTGGTGCGAAAGAACAAGAACAAGCAATATAGGCCTAAAACATAAAGGTTGGTAAAACAAGAAGATTAGAGTGATTAGAAAGGAGAAAAGATCTTGATGAAGTCCAAATAAAATGCATCAAGGTGTTTGAGAGGTTGTAATAGTGAAAGAAAGATAAAACCTTAGCTAGGTCTAGAAAATAAACAAAAAGTGGAAATTGGAGTTGGGAGTGATATAAGAAGAGTTATGGCATAAAAATTGGCAAAAGAAAGATGAGCCAAAAGGGTATCTAGAATAGTTTTTAGTTTTGATTAGTTGTTTGTATATTCCTCCTAGTTTTAAGTTTTGTGTCGGGGAGGGCTAATTTGTAAAGGGTAGAAAACACATAGAAGAGAATAAATTTTTATTGAGCAGGAGTTAAGTCCTGAAATTTGACATGGAGATAAAAGAGCTTAAAGGGTATATAAAATTTTTACCATCAATATTTGGAATTGCATATTTTGAGAGTTATGTCAAAAAACAAGTTTTTAGGGCTAGAAGGCTATATGGGGGTCTAAGAGGAAAATTATGACAAATGGAGTGATGAAACTAATTTGATGACTTGAACAATTTTTGTTTGGTGTTTCTAAGCATGTATAAAGAGATTTTAGTCTTTGAGTACAATGATATAGGGAATTTTAACATATTGAGCAAGAATTAGCCTTCTTGAGCAAGGTATTAGTTTATTGATTTTGGTGATTGTTTAAGTGGATTTGTGGCTTCTAATGCAAAATTGTTGGTGAGTTGAAAGTGTGTATACAAGGATTTGCATTAGAGGACATGAGAAAATTTCCACCCAACCTATTTACATCATCAAAAATTCCCAAAAGGGATACTTGTATAGCCTCCCACAAATCCTAAGGGAAAGAGGCATGCCAAAAACATTTGTACAACAAGGTAAAGAAAATAGGAAGTATAAGGGGACACATCCACAATAAAAAACCCAAAAATGACACAAAACAACATAAGGATGAAACCAATACATCCAAAAAGGAAGAGGAGCTAGCACATGTACCCTTTTATAATATACAATAGTTATTTCTTCATCCACAAGTTTAATACTTAAACAAAAGAAACCACTTCTCTTTTCATATTTCAATACCTAAGTGTATAACGAGTTTTCAACCTCTGAAGGAGGTTCCATTTATAACTTCAACCAATCTCACCAACACCAAGTTGATGAGGAGCACATGATACCAAAATGCAATATGGAGGGCTTGACCCGGCAAACCAAGAGTCCAATTCTCATTTCATCCCTATTCCCACATATACCCCAAAATCAACCCAATTGGTGAGATGAAAGAACAAAATATTGTTAAAATCATAGTAGCTAGGGGTGAATCAGTCATACAAAAAATTAACTTCATTTACCATAACATATATTCATCATTCAAATCATCCATTCAACATGCATAATCAATTGTGAGCTTATTAAGTGTGTATCAACCATTTACAAGTGCAAGAGACAAGAGAGAACACATGAACACCAGATATATGTGGGAAACCCTCAAGGGAAGAAAACCCACTAAACCTCTACTTATATTACACAAAACAAAGACTTGTATGAATATTACACATCACACAAGATTTATTTAGTGAGACACCAATCCCATAAGGAGCACCACCCCTATTTAGCAAGGCACCAACCTAAAAGGAGGATACAATCCCCTAAGGTGATCAAACACCAACTCAACCACCTGAAGATGAAGATCATCTAAGTACTTGTTGCTCCAACAACTGATTGTGATCACAATTTCAGCTCCATGCACTCAAACCCTCTCAAACAAACTCTTCTCCTACTTCGCTCAAACTTGCATCATATCATGTTGATTAGGTCTAATGACCTTGAAAACCTACTCCTATACATTTATCAGCTCTTCATTCCTCTTCTCAGCTCTTGGTTGACCCCTCTATACTCTTCTTTCACCTCTTCTAGCTCACTCAAATCCCCATCATCAAAACTTCTTATAATGAGCAAATATAAGACACCTTTATACCGACTCCAACTTAAAGAACCATATAGGTCGCCAAGACCAATAAGGCAGGTCTTCTCAACATCAAAACACACCTACAACACCAAATAAATAAATTAGAAAGACCAAGTAGGTCGACAAGAGCCTAAACACACCAACTTGTACAAGGCTACTCAATTAGGCCTAGAACTAGGTCTCTATCTCCAACGAATGGAACTTGGAATTCAAGGGGAAAAGACATCATTATGAAGAATCCTCAAGATTATAAAATTCATCAACTTCCTCCTGACTCTCAACATGCTTAAGAACATCTATAACCTCCATCATCATTATGACACACTCCATTTGGCAAGCATCTTCAACTAGGTCTTAAGCACCTAAAAAATCAACCTCCAAAAGTGAATGAATTCACACCTTTAAACTCTTCATCAAGGATCATGAAACATATCCATGGAAATATCATGATGTCTAATAATTGATACAACTCATAAAATTCACCAAAACATGACACAATGCATTAAACAAGCTAGCCTCCAAAATGCTCAAATTGGCTACTGAGGACTCAAAATCTATCTTGAGGGAAAGATGCTCTAACACCTCCAGGAAACTTCCAAACACTGAAACCACTTGGAACACTTCACTAACACCCCTACCAACATTCTCAAGCATTCATAAGCCTATGTCATTTGATGATACATAAACTATCTACTTTGGAATTGTTCCACGGAATCACAATTAAACATTGTTGTTCTACTTTTGATTAGAAAATGACAAAGATAGCTAGTGAATGAATTTTGCTTATGCTTAGAATAAAAATTATAGGAAAGGAAAGAATATAAACTCATAAACACCAACAATTTTATCATAGAAACCTCTAGAGTAGGAAAACCGATGGGAAGGGAAAATTCTCTTTCTTCCCACTTTTTATTGGCAATTCAAATAAGAAGTACAAATTTTTACAATAAGTATGAAAGAAAGTAGATAATATCTCACGCTTCCTCCCGATTACTTGCTTTCTTTGCCTCAACCTCCTTTCTTCTACAAACATAATTCCAACACTAAGAATGCCTTGCTCACTTGCTTTCATGCTTGATAATCCAAAAATCTCCTTCCTATATGTATTTATATTCTTTCTCATGTCCTCCCGTGCATAGGAGGGTGGGAAAGGTCATGGAGGAGAAGAGAACATGAACTGAACCTTTCCAATTTTGGAATTTTTCCTTTCAAATTTTATTTTTTTGTCCGAGAGTGTTAGGACCCAGTTGCCAGGTGCGAGGCCACGTGGTCCCAGGACCTTGCCACTGCCAGCAGCGGTGATTCTGAGGACCGCCCCCGGTTTGGGTGGTGGTTCCGTAACGCTCTGCATAGAGTGGCAGTTCTGTTAACATAAAGATAAAACCTCTATTTCTTCATTTTCCTTCTTCAATGTTTGGCTAATCGATCAAGTAGAGTCATTTCGGACCCCTATGGATCACACCTTCCCTAATTAGGAGGATTTTGCTCCCATAAAATCTTAATGTGGGAGTAGATGAGGAAATAATTCCCTCACTTGCCTCTTTGTCAGTACCACTGGAGGTACACCTTGGTGTCTTTACTTTCATTCCAACTCTGCCAAGAGACTCTGCGGTCCTCTCCTAGTCTCTCGACCTTCTCGCTGCAACACTATATCCTCCTCTAATTCTCCTCGCGAGTCAAGACACAATCCTCAATAGAAGGTAGAAATTGTAGTCCTTCATCTTCATCTAGCATGGATGGCTCATATAGGTGCAAGTTCTCATAGTTTACTACTGAGTAAATCCTCATAAATGATGGTAAATCAAGTCAAAAGGCATTTTCTCCAACCTACTCCAATATGGTGAAGGGTCCATATCATAGTGGCTTGAGCTTCCATGTTTGACCTTGTAGTCTCTCCTTGCTCAAGTAAAGCCAAATTTTGTCTCCAACATGAAGCTTATGCTCTCTCTGTCTGATCGCGTCTAGCCACAATACTTGGATTGAGATTTCTTTAAGCTGTTTTTGACTTTGAGATGAATTTTCCAAATTCTCTCAATGAATTTGTTTTCTCTAGTCACCTCTCGTGTCTTGTGTCTCCTCCTCATCCTTCTTTGCCCAACCGATATGTCCATGGATTTGTATGTATATATCCCAAGCATGCTTGAATGGCGACTTCATAGTGGATGTGTGTAATGTCGGTTATAGGAATGTTGAATGTAGGCTAATGACTCATCCCAGTCCTTGTGTGTTTGCTTTATTATACCCTCGATCAATTGTACGAAAGTCTTGTTTCACAACCTCTTTATATCCATCTATCTATGGATGGAAATTCGTGCTCCTCTGTAACCTAATATCCATCTTGTCCCATAAATTATTCCAAAACTTCCCCAAGAACCTAGAATCCATGTCAGAAACAATAGACTTTGGAAAACCAAAATGCACCCATACATTAACAAAGAAAATATTTGTTGCCTCATGTGCTTTTACTATCTTTTTACATGCCATAAGAATAAACATCTTACTTGAATCTATCAAAAACAACATAGAGATAGTCATGGCCATGTTTAGACATAGGTAATCCTCCTACAAAATCCATAGAAATTTCCTCCCTTGGATGAGTAGGTCTTGGAAAAGGCATATCTGAAACCATCCTTCCTAGTCTTAGGCTTGCACATACAACAAAGTTTACATCCACGTATAAATTTTGATACTTCTTGCATATTGGGCCAATACACGTACCTTTGTAAGTGGGCTAGGGTCTTACCAACACCAAAATGTCCTACTACTTTTGAGGTATGTGCTTCCCTCATCAATAGAAGTCTTTATTCTTTAGGCACACAAAGCTTCCCCCATTAGTACATGTCCTTGAGATAACACTCTTGAATCCCCACCCTTTAGCCCTTGGGATTGCAAGTATTGAAATGTCACCCAAAATTCTCTCTAATCCTAGGGTATATGCCTCTCCAGTAAGATTCCTTCGTGAAGGGCTCGATCCTAAGAGATAGTGGCCAAGAAGGATAAATTCTCCGAGTGTGGGTGGCACTAGACAACATGTCTACCACCAAGTTTGTACTACCCTTCTTGTATTTGATCACCAGATGGAATTGCTAAAGGAACCCCATCCATTTGTAGTGCCTTGTCTGCTGTAATTTAGACTATGCTTGCAAATCTTTGGAGAGGTTTGTGGTCGGTGTATGCAAATAGTTTCTTTACCCAAAAATAATGCTTCCATTTTTAATTGCATGAACTAATGCATTCATTTTCTTATTATATATTGAATATACTTTAAGCTTGTTGAAGTAAAAGTTTTAGAATGATATCATATGGTTTTACCTCCTTGAAGCAACACTGTGCCCATAGCGTAATCACTCGGCATCATCTCTAATTCAAAGGGCTCTGCCAAATTAGGAAGAGAAAGTATTGGAGCATGACTAATCTTGTATTTGATAACTCGAAGGATTTCTCTTATTCCTTACCCTAGTCAAAACCCCTACTCTTTGCGGCCACTTGTGTGTAGAGGTGTTGCAATCATGGAGAATCTCGGGTGAACTTACGCATGTACTTTCTTTGCTCCCACAAAACTCCTAGTCTATGTGGCTCCTGTTGGTTTTGGCCAATTGGTGATGGCTTCCACATTCCTTGGATCCACTCATAGCTCTCCTCCTCCAACCACGTGCCCAAGATAGACAAGTGAGTATTTTTTGTAAATTCACATTTCTTCATATTATAAAGCATTTGTTTCTCCTTGAGAACTTGTAAGACTTGTTGAAAATGAGTTAGATGTTCCTCCCATGTGGCACTAAAAATCAAGATATCATC